>CM062805.1:885339843-885578221 GCA_031772625.1 Pinus tabuliformis | reverse complement strand
CAGCAATAGGGTTCCCAAAAACTCCCACTCCCATGGCTTGCCCCTTCTTTTATAAGAGTCTCCTAGATGGACCACTTGGCATGTCATGCATAATTATATTTTTTTTTATAATTCAATAGTTTGATTTATTCACCTACCCATGTGTCACTCTCTCATCAAGGGTCACCCAAATTATTTACTTAACTTTTTATTTAAAATTTATATTTTCCTCGCCTCAACAAGATTCCTATTTCTTCTCCTAAGTGTCTCTTTATTCCCCCTTTTATTCGTTAATTTGTGTTCATTACTTGAAGTCAATTAATGAGTCAAGATTTTATCCCCAAATCTACTCCCTAATGTAACTCAGGTTATCTCCTAGATGGATATTCTTATGTTGGTTGTTAACACATGGAGCTTCTCTACATTTCTTTAAATTTAATTTATTATTCTCATTTTAATTCACCTTCCTCTTTTCTTAATTAGGTTTAAATTAGTGTAGGATTAATCTTTATCCTTACAATTATGTTTGTCTTTCCCCTTTTTCCTAATTATACCACATAATCTTCCTAGTATTTTCCAACATGGGAAGGGTAGAGTTTTTAAGGTACTCTATTTTAATTCTTCCTATGATCCTCCTTATTCCAAGTTTTATTTTTGATTTAATTACATTGGTTTCTAATCATCATTTACCCTTGATGTAAATTTACCTAGTTTTCATTCCTTGCTTATATTTATTTATTATTATTTATTTTTAATGATTCCAAGGGTGCCAAGTTTGGTTGTGCCCTTCAAGAACTTCCCTAGAAGTTCCAAGGGTGCCACACCTACTAGTTTATTTGTGATGCCAAGGGTTCCAAGTTGGTCGTGCCCTTCAAGAAATTCCCCTGAAGTTCCAAGGGTGCCACACCACTTGCCCTTCAAGCATCTAGTGACTACGAGGGGAAAGTATAGTGCAACGTCATAGACCACTATCATCTCCTATGTTGCCTGCTATAGTGAGACTAATGGTGTCGGGGATCAAGGAATCCGCCTTGATGCGCGCCCCCGGTAAAGTCCTCATGAGTGACCCAACTTTGGGACCTGCCCTCATGGCATCGTGATCTTCAAGGCGAAGGTGTTTCAACCCTTCCAGCCCAAGTCACGGCGGGAGTGCTAGTGGGTGAGATCAGGGACTCTGTCCCACCCCTCCCATGTAGTTCCATCCACTTGTACAACCCCATCACCCATATGTGAGTCATTCGGTCAAGCAACTAATTTGTGCCTGCAACCATCAACATATCATCAGAATATAGTTAAACATATATGGCAAATTTCAAGATCGACTTAGACTTTCAAAGATAAAAATAATATGAATTTTCATCAAAACAGGTGTCATCAACTCGTCATACGCGAGTGCCTCTGATGGTTTCCTGCCATACTCAATAATCATCAGTAACAAGGTTTCTCAATGTTAGTCATTGTCATAATAGCATCATTGACAATTCCTAGTCATTCACATCATTGTCCATTGTAAGCCTGAACTAAAGAAAGTAGGTAACATAGGGTACACATCATGGCTATCATCATTAAACATCAATGGAAAAATACATATTTATTAATCTATCAACATCGTAACAGCAATAGAAATATACCTATCCATTAAATTTATCATCATCATGCTTTTAGAAGAGAGCATACATATTCTTTACTACCGTCATCATCATAAATTCAACTAGAGACCAAACTTAACTATTTAATGTTGCAATCATCAGAACACCAATAGATAAGATACATAACCATTCATGCTATCATAATATCAATGGAAAGCATTCATAAACATCACAACCATGAATATCTCAATCACTAATAATAGTGTCAAGTGCCCGGATCCTCAACCTGAGGTCCTCAAAGGATAAAGTGTGGGCCTTATGGCTAAATAAATGTTTGTGTCATATCACTGTCAGTCAACTAGAGCGGGCACTACATACACCCCCTCTTAATAATGGACTTCGTCTCGAAGTCACTGGAATAGGTAAGGAAAACGGTGACGCATCTCCTCGGCATCCTCCCAAGTAGCTGAACTAGGACTATAATTGTCCCACTGGACCTTGACCTGGTCCACTGACCGTCGTCTAAGCTGCAAATTTCTCTGGTCCAGTATGCAAACTGGTTCAGTCATCACTGCTCCCTCGTCCGAAACCTGCAAATGACCAAAATCAATAATATGCAAAGGATCTGAAATATAATGATGTAAAACAGACACATGAAACACATCATGCATACGTGTTAAAGATGGAGGTAAGGCAAGCCTATATGCCACTGGACTTTTCCTTTCTAAGATTTCAAAAGGTCCCAAAAACCGTGGAGACAATTTTTCTCCCTTCCCAAATTTTATAGAGCTTTTTTGGGGCTTTACTCTCAGGAACACCCTATCCCCCACTTCATAACTTCGGTCTACTCGATGAGCATCAGCATAGCTCTTTTTTCGATCTTGCGCTTCCTTTAGCCTCCTCCTAATCATGGTCATTTGTTCTTCCATCTCTTGCACCACTTCAGGTCCTATTAATACTCGGTCCTCTAGTCGGTCCCAACTGAGAGGTGTTCTGCAAGGTCTTCCATATAAGAACTCAAATGGCGCCATCTTTATGGAACTCTGATAACTATTATTGTAAGCAAATTCTACGAGTGGTAAAAACTCCTCCCATCTCTTTTGTTGGTCCATCACATACATCCGGAGCATGTCTTCAAGGATTTGGTTTGTCCTCTCTGACTGCCCATCTGTTTCTGGGTGATAAGCAGTGTTGAAGTTCAACTGGGTTCCCAAAGCTTCTTGGAAACTGGTCCAAAATCTTCCAGTAAACACTGCTCCCCTATCGGATATGATCTTTCTAGGCACTCCATGTAATCTCATAATCTCATTAATAAAAACCCTCGCAATTTCTGGTGCCTTATATGTAGTCTTAACTGGTATGAAATGGGCGCTTTTGGTCAACGTGTCCACTACAACAAATATGGAATCATGTCTTCTTGAGGTCATTGGTAGTCCCACAATGAAGTCCATTGATATAACTTCCCATTTAGATTTTGGTATCTCATGGGGCTACAATAAGCCTGCCGGATGCCTGTGCTCGGCGTTTACTCGCTGACACTCTAAGTATCTAGCTACCAAGTTCATGATGTCCTTCTTCATCCCTTTCCAAAAGAAGAGTGGTTTCAGATCCGCACTCATTTTCTTAACACTAGGGTGTGCCATGTATACAGCACGATGTGCTTCATTTAAGATTAATTGGCGAATATCTTCATTTGGTGGTACATATATCCTTCCTCGAAATCGTAGTAGCCCATCATTATCAAGGGAGTATTCCTCATATTTTGGGACCCTCATTTCATCCTCCCTCAAACTTTTTCTAACCTCCTGGTACCAGGCGTCTTTAATTTGTAATTCAAGCAGTTTCTCCCTCAAATTTGTCTTCAAGGGAATCACTGAAAATATCCGCGGCCTCCTACTTAAAGCATCAGCCACCCTATTTACCGTTCCTTTGATGTAAGTGATATCGAAATCATATTCACTAATTAGCTCAGCCCATCGTCTTTGCCTTGCATTTAAGTGATCTTGAGTGAATATGTGTTGTAACCCACAATGGTCAGTCCTAAGATCAAACTTCCTTCCTAGAAGGTAGTGTCTCCAAATCTTTAGTGCATAAACAATTTCTGCCATTTCTAGATCATGGGTTGCGTAGTTTTCTTCGTGGGTTCTGAGTTTCCTTGATGCATAGGCTATTACTCTTCCTTATTGCATCAACACACAACCCAATCCTTCTTTGGAGGCATCAGTGCAAACCAAAAATTCTTGTTCCATATCTGGCACCTTCAAAATTGGTGTTGTCGTTAATAACACCTTCAACCTTTGGAATGCCTCTTCACATTTTTCAATCCAGATGAATTTCTTGTTCTTTCTTTGGAGCTCAGTAATGGGGCTTGCTATTTTTGAAAACCCTTCGACAAATCTACGACAGTATCCTGCCATGCCCATGAAACTTCGTATTTCATGAACATTGGTTGGTGTTGGCCCTTCCATGATGGCCTCGATCTTTACTGGGTCTACTGCAATACCCTCCCCAGAGATAATGTGTCCAAGATAATGAATCTTGGTTTGGTAAAAGGAACACTTTGACAACTTCCCGTACAATTGGTTTTCTCTAAGACATTGTAGAACTATCCTCAAGTGTTCATTATGCTCTTCTGGGGTCTTTGAGTAGATCAAAATGTCATCGATAAAGACTTGTACAAACTTGTCTAAGTAATCCCGAAATATTCCGTTCATCAAACTCATGAAAACACCCGGGGCATTTGTCAGTCCAAAGGGTAAGACTACAAATTCATAATGCCCAAATCTTGTTTTAAAGGCTGTCTTCGAAATATCTTCTTCTTTGATTCTCAACTGATGATAACCTGATCTCAGATCTAATTTCGAAAACACCGTTTCCCCTTTCATTTGATCAAATAAGTCATCTCTCCTAGGCAAAGGGTATTGATTCTTTATAGTCACTTTATTCAACTGGCGGTAATCAATGCACAGTCGCCAAGAGCCATCCTTTTTTTTAACAAAAATCACTAGGGCTCCCCATGAAGATGTGCTAGGTCGTATGAACCCCAAGTCTAGTAGTTCCTTTAATTGGAACTGCAATTCCTTTAGCTCTGGAGCCAACATCCGATAGGGTGCCTTTGCAATAGGCTTCGTGCCTGGTTTAAGGTCGATGGTGAAATCAATTTCCCTTCTTGGGGGTAGCCCGGGTAGTTCTTCGGGAAATACATCCTTAAATTCAACAACAATTGGGTGTTTTTCAAGACCTTCAGAGTCACTCTTTTCGTTTAGAGTTACCACTGAGAACAATTGACACCCCTTTCGCCTAAATTTCATTAGTTGCAAGGAGGAGATGAACCTCAAGGACACCCCTCGGTTCTTTCCCCTTAATGATTTTCATTGGCCGTCATCATCCGTGAAATGTAGAATCTTGTCCTTGCAGTCTAGGAGTGCTCATGCCGCTCCAACCAATCCATTCCTATAACTACATCATAAACTCCTAGAATTGTTGAGTACAGGGATATCTTGGTCTTACATACACCCAGGTCCACCTCACAATCCTTTACCATTTTTCCTACAGTTCTTTTCATACCACATGCCATTTCTACATGTTTAAATTCATACTGTGGAGTTGCTTTATGTTTAATCATTGATAATGCATTTATAGAAATAAATGAATCAGTAGCCCCTGGATCTATTAAAATGACAAACTCATACCATCAATATTACCTGAGGTTTCTAACACAGTGGACTGGTGTTCGACCTAGCGATTGTTCACCGCTGCATGGATGCGATGAGCCTTCCCCAGATCCCCCACTGTAGTTGCATTCTTAGTTGAGTTGATATTACCTGTCTTTTGAGGGCAATCCTTCTCGTAGTGAGGACCCCCACAATTCCAACACCCCTTCCTAGGGACTTGGCTCCTACTACCAACTGAACTGTGAGTTGGTCTAGAACTTTTCTGGAAAGAAGATCAGTGCTGAGGTGGTGTGACTTGGTGCTGTCGCATAGGCTGGTGCGGTTGTGGTTGACGAGTTTGTTGTGGTACCCTGCGCGAATGCTGAGCTGGATGCCTATATGGTGTTCTTTGATTTCTTCCTGACCACCTTTGATGATTTAGCACAGGACCCCCTTGCAAATTTCCACGTTCCATATTGTTTCTACCTGGTACTCCTGATTCTGTGGGCCTTGTTGACTTACTATGTGCACTGCTCATGATCTCCTCCTCTGCAATGATTGCCCGCTGAACTGCCTCGTGCAAGGTGCGAGGCATTAAGATTCTAACCTTGTTCCGAATGTTAACATTCAATCCATACACAAATTTGTTCACCTTGAGCTTCTCTGTGTTTAGGTGAGGGGCATAACGAAGTAATTCCATGAAACGTGCCTCATACTCTGGTAGGGAGCGACTCCCTTGCTTTAATGAATTGAATTCATTTAGTTGTCTCTCAAGGAACTCTTCTGATAGGTAACGCTCTCTAAATTTTTCTTCAAATAGCTCCCAAGTTACTTCTGATATATCCATCCCCAATTGGGTTAATAATGTCTTCCACCAAAGTAGTGTGTTTCCCTTTAGCTGGAATATACCCATCTTGGCCTTCATGTTTGAGGTGTAATCTGTTGTGGGGAAAAATGCCTATGCAAGACGATCCTATCCACCTAAGGTGTGACAGTGCCTTAGCAACAAACAGAAACAGTTATTCTAGTATTCTTCCTTTATGAATTAAGAATGAAGAGAGATAGATGGACTAACCGGTGTCTTCCGTTTGTCCCTCGATCTGGTTTCTCTTCTCTTTGAGAGTTCCCAGCTACTTGCCTTCTCGCTCGCCCAGCTTCAACAGGTTCCTGCAAGATCACAAGAAGGGAACACTACACAAAGACATAGATTCATATTCATAACTAGTTCAGGATTAGAAATAAATCAAATACACTAATGCAATCATACATCAAAGACACATCAGCATATAGGAGAAACCAAGATAGCTTTATTGATGAATAACAAGGTTCAGGAGGAGATACAACCAAGAGAGTTCCAATCCAGCATCTCCCTCCCAGCAAATGAAATTCCTATCTTCACCTCCCTTCAAAGCATTAAGCACCCAATGATTCCAATCTCAAACCAACAGAAATTCTTTGCAATAACCAAATTCCAGCCTTTAGATCTCATGGAGAAGAGATCCATATATAGATGTTTGGAGTGAGGATGAGTCAGCTTGTGATCTGACTAGTGTCCTCTCTCTCTGTCAGTTCTTACTTCCACTTGGAGACTAAGAGCCTCTTACTCATCACTTAGTCGAACTCAGCAAGGCAAGTGTCATGGAGGAAGATTCTGGAAGCTTCCACAGTCTTGAAACCTCTCACAAGAGACCCTAACATTTGTCACTTCCCGCTCAGCGCACCCTGGTAGTGCTTCCACTTGCGTTGCAATGCAACTAGCTAGTGTAGCCTCTGCATTTCAACGCAGGTAGCTAGTAGAGCTTCTGAATTGATCCTGAATTGACTTGTTTTTGAGCAGTTTCAGGTGGAGAACTTCTGTGAATTGTTGTGGTTTGTTAGCCTTGTTCCTCTAGGGGTAGGAACAACATGTTTAGGGACTTTGGATCCCTTGGATTATGGACATTTCATGCTTATAGCTGTAAGGCACAAAAATGTCTATAACAGTTGCCCCTAAAGTATGAGGGCCGTTTTATGGGTGAAATGCTTTATTAGGAGGATCCGAAGTTCTTTCATTGCTGGGAGAAGACTTGTAATACAATACAATACAATACATTATTTTCATACTTTTTTCATGATCTAGCCGAGGCGGGCATTCCCATGCTCATCTTTATAAATTCATTTTATGTACATATAACAGACAATCGTCTGATGATAGACTGATGATTCTAATAGAGCCATCATCCTTTTGGTAGGATGATTATCTGTGCTGTAAAGCTGTACATTTCTATGTCTTTATTTTCTGAATATATATCGCAGCCCAGATGGATGAAACTAGATCTGGGGTCTTCAATCTCGTCCGATCTTCACTCTAAGTACAAGTCGATCCATGTGAGAATTGCTCTGAAGTCGAACATGGAAAGACATCGCTTGATTACCAGTCAATGATGTAAACTGTTAACAAGTGCGAGAGGAATCACCGATAATGAAGATGACCCTCAAGGTACTGCAGTACAATTCACGTGGTGTGAATAGAGGACTTGGCATCGAACACCACGCAAAATCTTTCGGTCGAAGGTCATTGATGTATACCTGTCGCCGGAAGTGAGAAACTTTCCATTGAGGCATGCAAGCTTCAAAGTACTGAAGGGGGTGTTCCTAGATCAACTTCTTGGATAATGAGCTGATGTCGACAAGGAGCGATCCGTCAAAGGAGGGCCTTAATGAATCCCACATCGATGACACAGAACGGAGCTAATGATTTTGATGGAGGTGAAAACGATCTGATGACATATGATTCAGGGTGGCAGTCATGAAAGAGTATAATGTATGGTAGTGGATGGGACACAGGTGACTTCTCTGAATGACTTCTCTTGAACATATGGTGACACTGATGCGATGGATTGGTAGCATTACCCCAAGTATGGATGGTATGGCGAGACCATGGTGATGTGACCGGTGAATGAAACAACCCAACCCGATTGTGGTACAGAGGAAAAGTGTCATGTTCAAGAGCGACTTGCTACCATCAAAGTTTTCTTGAGTTTCTCCCAATTTTTCCCCAGTCATTGCTGACCAGTACCTCTTTATTTTTGTCAAGCTTGAGGAGGATAACATATGCTTGTTCTATAACTCGCCCTTCGGGCAAGCCCATCGCTATGTTTTAACAAGCCTAGTGATGGTGAAACTCATTCTCGTCTAAAGACAAGTTTGTCGCTATTTCATGCATTTAACGAGTCTAACGACAAGGATAACTCGGTCCTTTTCATTTTTAGAGAGTCTAAAAAGGTACATAAAGTTAACTCCAAAAGTCCTTTTTCATCATCTAATCCCTTAAGTCCGAAAAAGTATAAAACAATACAGAAGGGATGGATTTTCGATATCTTTAACAAGCCGAACAAAACAAGCGCTCGATCTTTTTGTGCAATAATCCCTCAGGTCCAAAAAGATTAAAATCTAGAGGAGGGATAGCTCTTCCAGTCACTTTATCGAGCTGGAAGGCCAAAACTCGACGATCTTTTCATATTTTACAAGTCAGATGAAAAGAGCTTAAAGAAGACTCGTCTTTTGAGGAACGAGTGATAAAAAGGGGTAGCAGTTGATTCCAGGGAAGGATTGGAATTTCCAAGTCACGGCACTGTCACAAGGATGGCTAGTGAAATCACTCTTCGCAGTTGTTCCTCAAAATGGGTAAACAATCATATGGAGGTGAATGATCGGCCAATGGAAAAGTGGAGGTGATGGGCAAACACGACCAAGGCTTTAAATGGCTGATGATATTACATTCACGGTGGTTATTTACCAGAATAGTTCATTTTTTAACGAGCTTAAACACGGGTGGAAACATTTGCTCGGTCTTATGTTTATTTTTTAACGAGCATGAACTATGTGCTAAAACTGCTCAGATCTTGCGTTTATTTTTTAACGAGCATGAGTTGTGTGCTAAAACTGCTCGATGATGGTCTTGTTTTGGATTTTTACCATAAATAGCTTTGTTCTTTCAACATATAGTACTGTATCTTCGATTGCTTCATCAAACGAGTTAGAAATAAACAATATTTGTTTGAAAATGAGATTGACACACTAATATTTTAGTTTGAAATACATGAAAAGCAATTAAAAAGTGTTTTTACCTCTCATTTTACCATTTCATTTGCACTTGGTTTGTTGGAGCTTTGGAGGTGCCTCTTCCTCTTCGATTTTCATCAACTGATTTCGGGAGATTTTGTGGACGATTCTCGGCGCCGTCTGGACCAGGTAGGAGCTAAACCCTAGCTCTTTCTTTCCATGGTTTCCTTTTTGCATTCTGTGCCTCTTTTCCTATTTTTCTGAGCCCCTGGGGTTTCATGAGCTCGTTTTCCTATCAACGCACCCTGTGCCTAGCGAAACCTGCGCTGAATGTCAGCCAGTATGAAGGCAGTTTGACATTCAATGCAGGTGAACCACTCCTGCAGGTGCGTTGGGCGAAAAAGAGGAACTTGTTGCACATTTTTTGATGAAAATTTTGCCTGTTTTGCATCAAAATCAGGATCTTACTCCTTCTCTTGTTTGTTTTTCAGGGATCTTTGAGCAAAATGACCCTTACATGGCGAGAACGAGAGCATGAAGAAGAGGACATGATTGCCCTACATGATCCAGTTACAGTGAACGCGCTGAGGAACTGTGGCTTGCTGAAGTTCTTCCGCATCTCTAGCATGAGACAGCAGATCAACCTACTGCAGTATTTGCTCGATGCTTGGGATCCTGACCACCAAGTTTTTCAGATTAGGGGCAAGTCCATCCCCTTGACAGCAGTGGACATCTATTTCTTGACTGGTTTTTTGAGGCGAGGTGCCCCCATCTCTTTGTCAAGTTCGGTCCGGGGGAGCGATTCTGTGAGAGATTATGTCCGCCAGTATTGTAGGGAAGGATCTCAGCCGAGTAAAAATGGCAAGATCATCATCCGCGATGTCACCGACAGGCCCCTCAGGGCTATCTTGTTTACTTTTGGTAGGATGGCCGGTAGCGCTTCTCTTCATGTAGCCAACAGGTCCTATATGCATCATGCCTTGGAATGCATCCAACCGAAATTATTCAACTGGTGTGATGCAGTACTTCTGGTGATGAAAGAACAGTTGACCAAGGTAAAGACCGGAAGATTGAAGAACTTTGGGTTCGGTTCTATTTTGACCGCCTTTGCCTTGGAGAGGATACCACTGATGCAGCCTCAGTACATTGCACTTGACTTACCTTCTCCTACCGAACCACGTATGCAGAGATGGGTTGTTCACATGTCTCGGCATGCAGGCCAGTCTCAGATTTCCTTTTCTGATACCTTCTTCAGGTGGTTCGATCGTCAGGAGATGGCTTATGCCGAGTATCCATATGCTGGCATGGATTTCCGGGGTGACCCGGATTTAGTACTGCCGGCTAGCGAGCAGTGGGGTGCTATTGGTAAAATCTCTGACCATATCATTGTTTATTGTTATTGTTTATAATGTTCTTGTGCTTTATTCTATCAAGACTTTAATCAAACTCATGTGTACATGCAGATGTTGGTCCTGTTGGCCCAGTAGCCTGTCCAAGAGTGCCAGTTGTCGCCCCAGCAGGAGAGGCTGCCGGGAGAGTTATTCTTCGCGACCTTGATGTGGCTAAGACTCTTTCAGGTGTGCAGGAGCAGGTCGAGAGCCTTACTCTCGGTATTCCAGATGTGAGGATTGACGAGTTGCCGTTGCAGCTGCAGCGGCATACTACTGGTGTGCCCAGACGATGGACTCGTCTCTTGCGCATGATTGCACAGGCCGTGACTTGCTATCACGAGCATCATTAGACTAGGGTGCCCCCTAGCATTTTGAGTTTTTTGGTCATATGACCGATTTTGTCTTGGTTACAGAACATTATATGTAAACCATAAATAGCTATATGTATTTTTGATTTTCGGAGTTTTATTCTGGTTTATGTGATCCATATGTGAAACATTGATGATGCTTTTCTTTTTATCAATTTTGCAAATGTCTATCTAACACATAGTTTGCTAATGAGTCGGTTAATGTGTTTAAGTTTCTGGAAATGTGTTGATATTGAATAAAATCAAATTGTCTTTCCAAAATCTTAACCCTTAGGAACTTGCGATAAATATCTGGATTTCGTACAGAGTAGATACCAGTGAGTTGTAGTATTACGAGTTGTGAGTCTAGCCTGACGACTATTCGGCGTATACCATGGGTGATGGCATCAGAGAGTAGTTATATCAACGCGCTATACTCAGCGATGTTATTCATTGATTGACCAATACATACACCTCTGAAACTTACTAACTCGCCACTTGGATCAAAAATGGCCCAGGCTGCGGAGGATAGGTTCCATGAACTACGACTCGCTCCGTCGGCATATCCAACACCCGGTTCCAAAGGATTTGACATCTGCAATAAATGTAAAAATTGGATTACTTAACCAAAATAAACACTTTAGCGAAAACAAAAATGTAACAAAAGCATACAGGTTACTATTAGGCATAGTAACGCTTGAGGTACAACTCGTTACGAGGTTGCGCCAGTGGAATTTCGTCATAATCCATTAACTCGTAGGCTCCTTTTGCTAATACCCTTTTAACAATATAGGGGCCCATCCATAAAGACTTAAATTTACCAGCTCCCAATTTATCGGATTCTTGGTCGTAAAGCAAGACCAAATCACCTTCTGAGAAGACACGGGGTTTGACATTTTTGTCGAACTGCGCCTTGACTCGTTTCTTATGGGCTTCGTTAGCCAATGCGGCGTCACGACGGGTTTCATCCAATTGGATTAACTCCAAGAAACGAGCCTCTTCTTCTGAAGTTCCGGGGAGGAGATCAATTGCGAGTTTAAGAGACGAGATTTCACACTGGACTGGCAAGACTGCTTCCAGGCCATACACCAGTTGGAAAGGTGTGAACCCGGTCGCATTCCTTACCAATGTTCGGTAAGCCCACAAGGCTGAGTACAGGATTAGGTGCCACCTTCTTTTGTGAACTTCGATCATCCTTTGCAACATACGCTTCAGGACTTTGTTGATCGCTTCAACCTGTCCGTTGGCTTGCAGATAATACGGGGTAGAGCTGTCGTGAGATAGCCCTAGCTTGGTAGCTAATTCAACCATCATGTGATTGCGAAAATGCAATCCATGATCCGTAACTATAGCATGTGGTACGTCGAATCTAGTGACTACATGATTGAAAAAGAAAAGGGCAGTTGTTTCACCAGTGTTATCTAATGTAGGCATCGCCTCGGCCCATTTGGTAAAATAGTCAACGGCGACTATAATATACCCATGCCCCCCGGTCGAGGTGGGGTTACATGTCATGAAATTGATGCCCCATTTGGCAAAAGGCCCAACAACAACTATTGGCTGTAAAGGTGCGGGTGGTCTTCTGGTTTTGCTATCAAAAATTTGACAAGCATGGCAACTTCTGACTGTGGTTATGCAATCTTTGAACATGGTTGGCCAGAAGTATCCTGCTCGTAAGATTTTTGTGCTGTAGCATATCCAGATTGATGCCCCCCACACACGCCTGAATGACACTCATTCAGGGCTTTTTCGGCCTCCTCATGGGTGAGGCACCTTCTCAGAACTGTATCGATACCACGACGGTAAAGCGTATCACCGACGATCATGTAGTCTTTTGCTTGGTATCGTATACGTTTATGTTCTGAGTGAGAGGTGTTAGGCCTAAACTTTTGGGTTTGGAGATAAATTATTATATCTCCATACCACTCATTGCTTGTAGATATCAGAAACAAATTCTCGTCCACGATTGATTCTTCGGATGTTTCATCGTTGGACGACGATGGGAGATCGCACAATAATTCTGCGAAAACTAGAGCTTTCTTTGATTTGGATTTTATGAATTCCAGATCAAACTCTTGAAGGATTGCTATCCATTTTGAATATTTGCCCCCCAGCAACTGTCACGACAATATATAAGTCATGGGGTTGCAATCAGACAAAATGGTAGTTTTCCGAAAGAGGACATAGTGTCGAAACCTTTGTATCGCTTGAATAGCTGCAAGCGCTAGTTTTTCAACATAAGAATATTTACTTTCTATATCATTTAAGTTTCTACTTAAATAATATATAGGGTGTTCGATTCCATCGACTTCTTGAACTAAAACCATCGCAATGGTCGTATCCGCTGCAGCCAGATACAGGTTAAAATCTCTTTGATAGTCCGGGGCATAAATTAATGATGCTTTTACTAGAGAATCTTTCATAGCATCAAAGGAAGCTTGCGCCACCTGATCCCAGACAAAAGGTACATCCTTTTTCAAAAGACGAGTATAACCTTTAGCAAGTTCTGCGTAATTTGGAATGAACCTCCTCAAAAAGTTTGCTTTCCCTTGGAGTTTCTGAATCTGAAGCAAATTCGAAGGTGGAGGCAAATTGATGATTGCCTGAACCTTGCAGGGGTCAAGACGAATCCCATCCTTGGAGACTACAAAGCCAAGTAAACGACCAGAGCTGACGCAAAATACACATTTTTGTGGATTGAGTCTTATCTTGTAGTGTCGGCAACGTAGAAATATCGCTCTTAAATGCTGCGGATGATCAGTCCGCTTTCACGAATGAGCCGGAAGGTCGTCGAGGTATGGTTGAACGATGTTCTTGATGTCATGGAAGGCATAATTCATTGCCCTCTGAAACGTCGCCCCAGCGTTCTTTAAACCAAAGGGTAATTTTCGATATGCGAATGTGCCCCACGGACAAATGAATGCAGTCTTTGACTGGTCCTGTGGTGTTATAGACATTTTTTGTGCCTCGCATCATGGAGCATGGAATGTCAATAATTACAGGGATCCTCAGTCCCTAAAAGAACAAGGTCATCAAACAACAGCACTTCCAATCAGTTCTCCACCTGAAAACACTTCAAAACAGGCTTATTTTGGATCATGTCAGCTGCTTAACTGAGCTTCTGCGCTGTAATGCAACTGTCCCACTCTGTACCTGCGCTGGAAGTCAAAAGTAATGAAGGCTACCTGCGCTGGGTGAGATTGGCCAAGTGGCACAGTCATCCTGCAAGGTGTCAACTGCCCAGGAAGCTTCAAACTGACACTTGGTTCATCAGATTCGCCTTGTGATGAGTAAGAGGTACTTGATCACCATGTGTAAGCAAGGATCTCCAAGTGGACTCAAGAACTGAAGATTAACTGAAGAGGGAGAGGACACTAGTCAGCTCTATGCCAGCCTCAAGCTGACTCATCCTCTCTTCTTCTCTCCTATATATAGAGCTCTTCTATGAGGTCTAAGGAGGCTGGAATTTTGTGTAAAGCAAGGAGGTGCTGTTGGATTACAGTTAGAGCTATTGGGTGATTGTTTTACTAGAGGTGAAGAGGAGAGTTCTTGCTGCTGGGGAGGTGCTGCTGGATTGGAGCCATCATTGGTTGTAACCTTCTCAGAACCCTGTTACTTCTATCAATAAAGTTTTGCATGTTCTCCTATATACTTGTATTGCATTGATGTATTGTATTTACATGTATATTTGATTCACTCTAATCCATGCATCAGTTATGAGTACTTGTATCTTGTAGTTTCCTCTCTCGTTTTGTGCAGGGCTTGTGTGTAGCTGGACCGGCAAAGAGAGCAAGGAGCTGGGAACAGAGAGACAAAGAGAGAGGATCAAGATCGACTAAGCGAAGGATACCAGGTTGGTTGATCATTTCTTCCCCCTCTCTGTACTTTCATAAAGGAAAACATCAAAGCTTTACTTTCAGTTGTTGCTAAAGACTGTCACCTTTAGAGTAGGGATAGGGTCATCCGCATCGGATACTTTTCCCCACAACAAACTGGCGACTCCGCTGGGGATGGGACACGGTTGACACTTTCAGAATGACCCCTCTTGAACATATAACGACACTGATGCGATGGATCGGTAGCATTACCCCAAATGTGGATGGTTAGGTGAAATCACTCTTCGCAGCTGTTTCTCAAAAGAGGTAAACACACAAATGGAGGTGAATGATCGGCCAAATGAAAAGTGGAGGTGACGGTGCACAAACACGACCAAGGCTTTTATGGATGATGAATTTACGATCTCAAAAGGTTATTTACGGTTCATTTTTTCTGGATGAGCTTGAACTTTAGGGGAAGATTGCTCACAACTTATGTTTATTTTTTAACGAGCATGAACTATGTGCTAAAACTGCTCAATGATAAGTTTGCATGCCCCCAGCATTAATACAAATTGAGGTGCATGCCCCCCAAGCTTCATTGCATTCAACTTTGTTGATTGGAATGAAGGTTTACCATTGAGATCTGGAAGGGGATTGTTTCATTTTTTAATGAGGTTGACATAGTAAAAGAACTATCCTCATGGTTTTCATTTTTTAAAGTCATTAGCTCCGTTCCGTGTCATTGATGTGGGATTCATTAAGGCCCTCCTTTGACGGATCGCTTCTTGTCGACTTCAGCTCATTATCCAAGAAGTTGATCTAGGAACACCCCCATCAGTACTTTGAAGCTTGCATGCCTCAATGGAAAGTTTCTCACTTCCGGCGACAGGTATACATCAATGACCTTCGACCAGAAGATTTTGCGTGGCGTTCGACGCCAAGTCCTTTATTCACGCCACGTGAATTGTACTGCAGTACCTTGAGGGTCATCGTCATTATTGGTGATTCCTCTCGTGCTTGTTAACGGTTTACATTATTGACCGGTAATCAAGCGATGTCTTTCCATGTTCGACTTCAGCGCAATTCTCACATGGATCGACTTGTACTTAGAGTGAAGATCGAACGAGTTTGAAGACCCCGGATCTAGTTTCATCCATCCGGGCTGCGATATATATTCAGGAAATATAAAAGCATTTGCCATGTACATCATTGCAGCAGATGATCATCCTACTCAAAGGATGATAATTTCAGCAGAAAATTATCAGTCTATCTTCAGATGATCGTCTGTCATATGTACCAAAATGTATTTATAAAAAGCTGAGCGTGGGAATGCCCGCCTCAGCTAGATCATGAGAATAATGATGAATGAAAAATAATGTATTGTATTGTATTGTATTACAGGGCACTCTCCTCAGTACTGGAACGAACTTCGGATCCTCTAGATAAAGCATTTCACCCGATAAACGGCCTCATACTTTAGGGGGCAACTGTTATAGACATTTTTGTGCATCGCATCATGGAGCATGGAATGTCAATAATTACAGGGATCCTCAGTCCCTAAACATGTTGTTCTTACCCCTAAAAGAACAAGGTCATTAAACAACAGCACTTCCAATCAGTTCTCCACCTGAAAACACTTCAAAACAGGCTTATTTTGGATCATGTCAGCTGCTTAACTGAGCTTCTGCGCTGTAATGCAACTATCCCACTCTGTACCTGCGCTGGAAGTCAAAAGTAATGAAGGCTACCTGCGCTGGGCGAGATTGGCCAAGTGGCACAGTCATCCTGCAAGATGTCAACTGCCCAGGAAGCTTCCAAACTGACATGTACTGCAGTACAATTCACGTGGCGTGAATAAGGACTTGGCGTCGAACGCCACGTTAAAATCTTCTGGTCGAAGGTCATTGATGGTGATTCCTCTCGCGCTTGTTAACGGTTTTCATTATTGACCGGTAATCAAGCGATGTCTTTCCATGTTCGACTTCAGCGCAATTCTCACATGGATCGACTTGTACTTAGAGTGAAGATCGAACGAGTTTGAAGACCCCGGATCTAGTTTCATCCATCCGGGCTGCGATATATATTCAGGAAATATAAAAGCATTTGCCATGTACATCATTGCAGCAGATGATCATCCTACTCAAAGGATGATAATTTCAGCAGAAAATTATCAGTCTATCTTCAGACGATCGTCTGTCATATGTACCAAAATGTATTTATAAAAGCTGAGCGTGGGAATGCCCGCCTCAGCTAGATCATGAGAATAATGATGAATGAAAAATAATGTATTGTATTGTATTGTATTACAGGGCACTCTCCTCAGTACTGGAACGAACTTCGGATCCTCTAGATAAAGCATTTCACCGATAAACAGCCTCATGCTTTAGGGGGCAACTGTTATAGACATTTTTGTGCCTCGCATCATGGAGCATGGAATGTCAATAATTACAGGGATCCTCAGTCCCTAAAAGAACAAGGTCATCAAACAACAGCACTTCCAATCAGTTCTCACCTGAAAACACTTCAAAACAGGCTTATTTTGGATCATGTCAGCTGCTTAACTGAGCTTCTGCGCTGTAATGCAACTGTCCCACTCTGTACCTGCGCTGGAAGTCAAAAGTAATGAAGGCTACCTGCGCTGGGCGAGATTGGCCAAGTGGCACAGTCATCCTGCAAGGTGTCAACTGCCCAGGAAGCTTCCAAACTGACACTTGGTTCATCAGATTCGCCTTGTGATGAGTAAGAGGTACTTGATCACCATGTGTAAGCAAGGATCTCCAAGTGGACTCAAGAACTGAAGATTAACTGAAGAGGGAGAGGACACTAGTCAGCTCTATGCCAGCCTCAAGCTGACTCATCCTCTCTTCTTCTCTCCTATATATAGAGCTCTTCTATGAGGTCTAAGGAGGCTGGAATTTTGTGTAAAGCAAGGAGGTGCTGTTGGATTACAGTTAGAGCTATTGGGTGATTGTTTTACTAGAGGTGAAGAGGAGAGTTCTTGCTGCTGGGGAGGTGCTGCTGGATTGGAGCCATCATTGGTTGTAACCTTCTCAGAACCCTGTTACTTCTATCAATAAAGTTTTGCATGTTCTCCTATATACTTGTATTGCATTGATGTATTGTATTTACATGTATATTTGATTCACTCTAATCCATGCATCAGTTATGAGTACTTGTATCTTGTAGTTTCCTCTCTCGTTTTGTGCAGGGCTTGTGTGTAGCTGGACCGGCAAAGAGAGTAGGAGGAGCTGGGAACAAGAGACAAAGAGAGAGGATCAAGATCGACTAAGCGAAGGATACCAGGTTGGTTGATCATTTCTTCCCCCTCTCTGTACTTTCATAAAGGAAAACATCAAAGCTTTACTTTCAGTTGTTGCTAAAGACTGTCACCTTTAGAGTAGGGATAGGGTCATCCGCATCGGATACTTTTCCCCACAACATGTGGGCGGATATTTATTTGATTATACCTGGAGAATCCATCCATGAATGAAAAGATTTCACATCCGGCGCATTCATCAATTATCTGGTCAATGAAGGGTGTAGGGTAGTTGTCTTTTGGACAAGCTTGATTTACATCCCTATAATCGACACACACTCTAATTGCCCCTTGTTTCTTCATAACAGGGACAATATTCGATACCCAATCGGTTAGAGGAACCGGGTAGATGAAACCAGCATGGAGAAGTTTTTCAACTTCTGCCTTAATGGCAACGGCTTTCTTGGGGTGCACCTACCTAAGCCGTTGTCTTACCGGTTTGACATTTGGATACATCTTAATTTCATGTTCAACGATACTCGAGTCGATGCCTGGCATTTCATCATATGACCAAGCAAAGACATCTCTGAATTCGCGAAAAAGAGCGTTATATATTTCCAGTTCTGAAGGAGAACAACATTTGCCAACATAAATATTCTCTACAACATCTGCTTTGGTTGAGATATTTATGGCTATAGTCTCTTCAATATTGGATAGGTTCTGCTCGAAATCCACCGTATTTACAGTATTTGATAGGAATTCAAAGACTGAAGGGCGATAAAGGTCGTCTTGAGTATCTTCTTCATAATCTGGAAGAAGGGAACGATGGTGGCAATCATTCCATGGTGCCCCTTCAATCAACATTGATTGTAGAATTCCTTCGTCGGTTCCATGCACTCGCGACCAAGGATCTAAAGGGGTACCATATTCTCTAGACCTATCTACCCAAACGCTTGATGAGCGTTGACTTGGGTTCGCCTCCCATGCCAGAAACATTGATTGCTACAAAATTTCTATTGGGCTTGGGGGCAAAACCATTGCATGATCCATGTCGATATCGTCTTCTGAGATCTTCGTGGAAGATATCATATTGCAGGTACCTATCGACGCTACTTCCGCCAAATCGCTTGGTGGTGGAAAAGCGAAAGTTCCCATTAGTATAGGATCTTTTAGTAGGCCTACTCCGATATTCTGAAGCGAATGAGGGCTTCCATGGATCATGGGAATGCTTCCTGTAACTTGTGAACCATTAGGGAGGAAGTTTTGTTGGTCGACGATCGTAATCCCTCCTTGAAAGGGGAATGCAATCTTTCTAAAATAGGTCAACACAACAGCTGCCATGGCATAGATCCACGGTCTTCCAAGTAGGATGTTGTAATCAAGATTCCCATCGATGACTTCAACATCTATTTCTACTATTTTTTCCCCTAGTTCAACCTTCAAGTTATTTAGGATTCCATATGGGGTATATGTCCTTCCGTCGAATGCTTTTAATGTTGTCGAAGATCGCGACAAGGTTGGAGATCCTAAAGTTTTCCAGCAACTCATCAACATAATACATGTAGATGCCCCCTCATCAATAATTGTTCGATGAACAGTTTTGTTGAGGGCTTTCACTTGGATAAGGAAAGCTAGTTGAGCTGGTAACTAAGGATCGTATCCTTTATGGTCAAAGGATACAAGATTGGAATCCTTAGGATCAACCCCACCAATGGCTGATAACAAAGCCTGCCTTTGGGATGGGAAATTTTGTAGTACTTCAAGAGTCGACATAGCGGATGGCGATTGGGCCAAATCTTCCACTATGTTATAATGTTGCGCTGCTCTGGCACGAGGATTAAATGTCGACTTGTGTACTACTCCCTTTGGCGGTTTTATTGTTAATTCAGGAATGATGGGTGGTACAACTTCTGTCGAAGTTGTTGTCAAACTTCTTGGTTGATCTTTACCTTTGCCGTTCGACAGCTGCGGATTCCCGTAACCTTTGTTCCTTGTCGAAATCAAAGCATCATTTTGTGGCTTGGAAATCGACAACATAAGCACTTGCGATGGGGAAGCATTTCCACTACCAACCAGATTTTGACCTGGATTTGGAAACGGATCAGTTGACATAGCTGAGGTTTGCGAACTCTTGAAGAACCTTTTAAGCTCAGCTTTGTATGGACATTCTTTTGTCCAATGATCCTCATCACATATCTGACACCCCGAGGGGGGAGGTTTCCTATTTCCAGGAGGGTTTGAAGAAGTTTTTTCAGGGGATGACTCACCCTATTTCTTCTTCTTCCCTTTGTTTTGCTTTTTCTTGCTTCCTGGTTGTTTGGTTTCTTTTCCCTTATCTGCTGATACGGCATTTACTTCCGAAGCAAGAATTTCGTCTTTTTCATTTTGATCCGAAATCTTACGGGCCTTCTTGGAGTTGGCCTTTGCTGATTTCGCGTTTGTCATGCCAATCACGCCATCACCGGCATGAGAGTCATTGTTTGATTTAGGAGGAGGAGGAATTGAGAATTCCGGCCTAGGGGCATCAGGTATTTTGTCGTAGAGCATGCCAGACTGAGTATAGACTAAGTCTAGATATTGCGCACGAGCGATAACTTGCTCTTCCGTTACGACTCCTCCCTTTGCCACATCTTCTGTTATAGCAGGAAGTAACGACTTGATAAACCATTCAGCTAATAGCTGATTGGGAACGTACGTTTTTACCATCCTACGACGACGTCGCCACTCATGTATATGATCAGATATGTGAGTGGCCGTCGTCTGTTTGAAGTTGGTTAAGATTTCCGTTCCCGTTTCATACCTTATCGGTAATTGAAAATGGGTTAAAAATGTCGTGGCAAAGGTGCTGAAATTGTCGAACGAAGCTCTAGGCAATTCAATATACCATTTTGCCGCTGGACCCGTTAACGTCCTCTGAAAAAGGCGAAGCCTTATCGAATCATCGTTCAGGGTGTTTGATGAACACCATAGATGAAATGTCATCACGTGATTCGATGGGTCCTCACCTGGATTTCCATTAAATTTAGGAATGTCTGAAGGAAGTTTGTGAGGAATCGTTGGCCACCACGGGGTGTAAGCAATTGGATTGTTTGTTAACCGGTGTAAATCAGGTAACTCTAAAGTTGCCACGAATGGTAACTGTTGATTCAGGTTAGGTGAAGCATACCCAGGATACGATGGGATTGCCTGAGCAGTTGGCCTTTGCATACCAGCATAATGTAATTGATGCTGGTATGACTGATACGGTTGGTGGACATGACCACCGTAAAGTGGTTGATTTTGACCTTTTTGAATTTACGGTTGTCCACTGTTTGCAAAGATCTGCTGCTCAGAACCTTGGTATACTTGTTGGAATTGTGGTTGTTGGTATTGCACCAACCATGGTTGCGAAGCCATGTTCTGTTGCGCTATACTAACCGTTGGACCAAGGTGTGGGGTAATTGTACCCGTTTGGACCTGTGTCGCCCCACCAGTAGGCGATTGTGGTTGAGTCACAGGGTCAAGGGGCTGTTGCATTACAACCTGAGAAATCTGAGGTTGACATACAACAGGCAACGTTTGAACCTGCGACACTGTCACAATAGCCGGTGTGGTCGGGATGTTCGACATAGGTACACGTTGTTGCATAGAATACACAACCATTGGTTGTTGAGGTAGCATAGGTACCCAACCACTTGATGTAACTCCAGTATAACCTGAATACTGTTGTGAACTCCCGTATGGATATCCTCCCGGAGGGGGTAATGAAAGGGCATACTGCCCCCCATACGGTGGCAATCCGGAACTCAAGGGGATTGTTTGTCCTTGGGGACTGGATTGCCCAAATTGACCTCCAAATGGATCAATCTGGTGAGTCTCAACATAAGAGTTGCCGGATATTATTCCGGAGGAACAAACTGGAACGGACCACACTGTCGAAATAGTCCCTGGGTGGACTCCTTCTAGCGGTTGTGAGCTAGTCGGGACAGATGGTATGCCGGCAAACATTGTCGGAGTGACAGCAGGGATTTCTGTTGTTGCTGTGTCATTCGACACAGTCCTAGATGTTGATGGTTGTTCAGACATTTTGAGTCTATCCAAGAGATTACCTAGCGATTCTACAGGAACTTCCTCTGGTGGTAGACTAACTTCTGATGTCGAAGGAAATAGAGTGACCCTGACTCCAAAATGTGTTGGAGTACTTACTTTCGGATCTTCTACAATTTCCTCTATCGCAATCAAACCCGGTGGAAGGGGAAGACCGTTAGGTCCGTAAAATATTTCTGGTGCCGAAGAAGGGGTTGAATCAACAGCGACAGATGTTTGAAGAACAAGACTCTCTGAACCGGTTACAGATGGAACTGGTTCAGCAACACAAGTGTTTGTTCTCAGACTAGGATCGATATCACTGTTCCTCTGTGGTTGTTGAACTTCTTCTGTAGAGGTAGGGTTTCCAGAAATGTTTGGAGTAACCGGAATCTCAGATGTTGTTAGAACAGTTGTTCTAACTTTGATAGGAGATTTCGAACCGGTTAAACGAGTTCGCTTTGTCCGTACTGTTTTCGATTCCGGAGACAAAGACGGTTGACTCGTAAGCCTCTGCGAACGACGGGGTTTCAATTGACTTTCTTCCACGATTGCGGATTACTCGATCAACCAAAATACAAAAAGGGGAAAGTTTGTTTCCGAATTAAATGAATTTTTTAGACACTTTAGACACAACTTGCTTTTTCAATTTTAAAGAGTCGAGAAAAA
Source organism: Pinus tabuliformis (assembly GCA_031772625.1). NCBI lineage: Eukaryota > Viridiplantae > Streptophyta > Pinopsida > Pinales > Pinaceae > Pinus > Pinus tabuliformis. The sequence goes on along the minus strand of CM062805.1, from coordinate 885,555,410 downwards.
GCTAAAGATGACTCTAGTCTCCTTCGATGTTTTAACGAGCCCGAAGTGACAAATGCTCGGATGGACTTTTTCCGTTATAGAGTCTGAAAAAGGCCAAAAGGAACTACTCTAGAGTTCTAGGTATAGGGTGTGCCAAACTTTTCGCAAAACCGCAGAATACTTTTTAAGGTACGGGCGGTCAATCTTCCCGAATGATGTGTTCAGTGCATTGCGATCAGTAGGGCAGCCGACACGGCTTCCTAATATATACTCGACGGTACATGGGAGCACAATCCATACTGGCGTTATCGTCCCTCAAGAGGAATCAGCCACCATCAGCGAGATCGACAGTCACCAGGCTTTACGACGCCGGAACACGTCTCTAGCCTAGACCTCTATGTTGTGTGTTATGTTACAAAGCGTTATTAAGTTCATTCAATTTATTTTATGTTGATCTTTCTTAGAAGTTTGCCTTTTGAGGTTCACCACGAGATGTATAGACAACTTCCTAAATGCAATCTAAAAGATGATAAGCAAATTTTATCTCTTTTTTAACAATGAAAATCCTAGCTACAAATGGAAAAGAAAGACACCATCTTTTCTCAGAGAGCAATCAGCACACTCTAAATGCACTTTCCCTAAATCAATCATGCAAACTATCAAGATGCAAATGCACAATGCAAGTGTTTGTTTTCCGCTTTCTTAATATTGATGCCTAAAAAGAAAGCTATTTTCACAACTTTGAATTTGCTTTTAAATGACAAATACAAACAAGTTTACTTTTTTGAAATCAGAAAGGGTAGAAGAGATTACAACACTTTACGATTTTTGAAATGAACACCTGTTTCGACACTTAAAAGAGACAAACTCAAACCAAAAGCAAAAGTAAATGTATAACCAACTGTAAACAGCCAATGAACTCTCTCCTAAGATCCCAATCAACAGATCTGAATCAAGGGCTACAGGATGACTATTTCACTCTTGCAATGGAAAACTGTAAATGACGCCACAAACACATAAAAACACTCACAGTATTTTTTTACAAAAGGATGCGGAATTAAAGCAGAGAAAAGGGCTATCAGACAGGTACCTATGCTGGTTACAGGCTGCAAAAATCAGAGATCAAAACAACGCAAAACAGAGCAGAGAACCCCAGCTGCACAAGGCCTAACTGGATCAGCGCACATGTATAACAGGGAAACTGGATTTCAATGCAGGTAGCCTTCACGGGAACTGCGTTGAAATGCAGAGTCTCTTCACAGAGCCTGCGCTGAAGGAGAAACGAGAGTTTCTCACTGGGTTCTGGGTCAGAGTTTGCTATTTAATCTACAGTTTCAGGCCAAATCAAAGCAACAAGCAAGGTACAATCAAAGGGATGCTTTGAAGGAGGACTAACATCTATCACAAAGGATCATCAAATCATTTGTGAGTCCATTGTTCAGATCATAGACAAATCCAGTGATTGGATCAAAGCAGCAGCTGTCTACTTTGCATCTGAGAATAGCAGATGCAGTTCGATTGTTACTGTTGAGTCTATGAAACAAACAATGATAGAAACACAAATAAAATGACTAAACAGATCTCCCCAACGGAGTCGCCAATTTGTTGTGGGGAAAAATGCCTATGCAGGACGATCCTATCCACCTAAGGTGTGACAGTGCCTTAGCAACAAACAGAAACAGCTATTCTAGTATTCTTCCTTTATGAATTAAGAATGAAGAGAGATAGATGGACTAACCGGTGTCTTCCGTTTGTCCCTCGATCCGGTTTCTCTTCTCTTTTAGAGTTCCCAGCTACTTGCCTTCTCGCTCGCCCAGCTTCAACAGGTTCCTGCAAGATCACAAGAAGGGAACAATACACAAAGACATAGATTCATATTCATAACTAGTTCAGGATTAGAAATAAACCAAATACACTAATGCAATCATACATCAAAGACACATCAGCATATAGGAGAAACCAAGATAGCTTTATTGATGAATAACAAGGTTCAGGAGGAGATACAACCAAGAGAGTTCCAATCCAGCATCTCCCTCCCAGCAAATGAAATTCCTATCTTCACCTCCCTTCAAAGAATTAAGCACCCAATGATTCCAATCTCAAACCAATAGCAATTCTTTGCAATAACCGAATTCCAGCCTTTAGATCTCATGGAGAAGAGATCCATATATAGATGTTTGGAGTGAGGATGGGTCAGCTTGTGATCTGACTAGTGTCCTCTCTCTCTGTCAGTTCTTACTTCCACTTGGAGACTAAGAGCCTCTTACTCATCACTTAGTCGAACTCAGCAAGGCAAGTGTCATGGAGGAAGATTCTGGAAGCTTCCACAGTCTTGACACCTCTCACAAGAGACCCTGACATTTGTCATTTCCCGCTCAGCGCACCCTGGTAGTGCTTCCACCTGCGTTGCAATGCAACTAGCCAGTGTAGCCTCTGCATTTCAACGCAGGCAGCTAGTGGAGCTTCTGAATTGATCCTGAATTGACTTGTTTTTGAGCAGTTTCAGGTGGAGAACTTCTGTGAATTGTTGTGGTTTGTTAGCCTTGTTCCTCTAGGGGTAGGAACAACATGTTTAGGGACTTTGGATCCCTTGGATTATGGACATTTCATGCTTATAGCTGTAAGGCACAAAAATGTCTATAACATAATCTCTAAGGGTAAAACACATAGCCATGTTTTCCAACCATGCCTCTGCAAATTGACCATCAGTGGAACCCCAAAACTCTGGAAATTTTACCTTTTCCAAGTCTCGACGTACATCATTTCTTGTGATGTTTTGGGGTGTTTCATTTTGTATGACCAGTCCTCCATGCTCCTGTTCCAAACGGTTTATTAATGCCTCAGACATGTGTTGGAATGATCTCAATTAAGTTCAACACTTCTCCCGCTAGTATTTGTTCCTGTGTTGAGATGTTTTCCCCGTCATTAGGTGGGGTTGTAGGAGTAGGCTGTTGTGGTGGCACCATGCTGTGCCCTTTAGCTTCCCCACTCCTTCTTGTACCTCTTCTAACCATGGTTCACCTACCACAGTTTAATACGATTTTTCCTTATAAGATAAAAACCAATCAAATAAAAATTTTAACCAACGTGAGTGGTTCTATAATTTATTGTTATTAAAACATACTTAAGAATGCATTTCTAAACTTATTTGACTTAAATGTACGCATAATATTCAGTTTCCTTTCTTTCTTTTTAAATTTTTAAAATTAAGCTACCAGTTTAACATGGAAGCTAAGTCTTAAAATTAAAAGTTAGAATTTATCACCTACCCTACGTTAATATGGAAAGGAAGAAATTAAAATAATATAGTAGCGTTTTATACTTAAATTTCCTTTACCAATGAATTCCCCTTTGTTTTTTTTTTTTTTTTTTTTTCCAAATACATCAATGAAAAAGCGTCTTTATAATGATTAAAAGAGAAATGATTTTCCCAAAAACTAAAATCCACTCCAAAATAATTACCCCCAAAAGGATGATGAGGGTATGAAACCTTTAAGGGGTTACAAGATGAAAAATTTACATGCCCTTTCCTCAAATTAATAATGGGAAAAACTTTTAAAATGATTTTTACAAATATTTTAACACGACACATCTTTTCTAAAAGTGGAATATACTTTCTTCAAAATGTAAATGAAAAATTTATAGTGAAAAGAATTTACTAATGAAACTTTTACCAATCAATTTCCCAAAACTGACATTTGAGAAAATTCTATCATATAATTAAATGAGAACCCAAAATAAAAATTTAAAAGAAGCACCTTTCCAGAGTTAATCGCTTCACTCTTCGCCCAGGAATTTTGACATCCAGGTGAGGAAGAACCTTTCCATCAAAATTTGTTCTAGTTTTAAAATTAAAAATAGAGTAAGTTAATAAATTAATTTAAATTAACACAAACGTCACTTCATCACTTCAGTTCAATGAATTTAAATGACAATTATGAAATCATGGAATGTAAAAACATAATCTAAGTGAAGGGCAAGGGAATTATAACAATCAATTGACAGTCATATTAAATCTACTGTTTATTCAATTTTCATTTCCATTTGTTTATATGTCAACCACAATTTGTAAGTGATAGTAGAAGGTAAATGACCAAGAGAAAGAAGGCAACCTGACTATGAAATAGAGCCATCTTCTAGTAACAAGGAAAGTAATGAGCATGTCTGATAAGAAGATTCAAGAAACGTGCTCAAGTTGCCAAACTTGAGTTACTGTGGGGTTGATTTTCAAATAGCTTGTTATTATTGTAACAAATCACTTGCTGAATTGTTTTCAAGGTTTGCGGTGTCCACTGTAAGCAACCATAAAGACTCCACTTATATTGTAAGCAATAGTAAAGACTCTATCTTTATTCAGCTCGAAAAATGGGTTTATAATCTAAATTTTGAATCATGGCTTTAGACTCCACTAAAATACATTGAGTTTTAATGAAAAGTCTCTGGTAAGGGGCATCACATTTAATTTTAAAATTAGCAGTTATAAATTTGATTTTTAATTAACTCTATTTGATTTTCTTTCAAACTTCACAATCGTAAATAATAAAGAGAATAACTAAGTGTTGAAAATGAATTTTCATATCTCAACCGTAGAGTTTAACATTTCTTAATAAGAAGACTGTGTTATTTAGATTTAGTGATAAAATCTGTTCGAACAGGAGTAAACCAGAAGTAGAGATAGGAGATTATGTTAAGATCTTTATTAATAAATAGAAGATTTCAGTTAAGCTATTATTAGAAAATTAATGTGATAGGGGAGAAGAGTTAGGCGAGGTTTTTGTGGAGCGAAAAGCTCAGATTTAGTGGAGTAGTTATGTAAAAAAAAATCAAACAGATATCAGTCTAGGGGGATTTTTGCTAATTCCGCCGAATACATGAGTTCGTCTGCGTTTACACAATTTAATAATCACTCGGGAGAGAGGTGACGATGAGACTGAAAGCTCCCTGTCAGAATTTTCTTTTGATAAATTCGAGGAATAGACTACGTCTAAATGGATGATATATTAGTTCGTAGGCGCTTACGCAATATGACTATTTATCTGGGTACTTTACAGATCTTGCTTGGGCGTGAAGGCTTCGTTTTGACTTTCGTTAACGAAGTGCAACGAGGGAGATTCGTTGTTCCTTCCCAGATAACGTTTTCAGCCATGGCGTTGCTTTCATCCACCTATTTTCAGTTTAAATATAAAACTCTGTTTCATTTTATATATAAAGAAATCTACAACTGAGGTTTGTGTACAATCGAGGGACAGATCTGGCAATTCGATCTGGTTGATCTGTGTAATTAATGGAATAGATGTGGCCTGCGTTAATTGTCACAGATTCCGTTAATGTATCTGGTTGTATAGAAGTCCCCTTCATAGGCAAGCTAGCGGTTTTTACTACAAGTCTGTTATGAGTGGGCGTGTTCAAATATTGCCAGGGTAGTGCAGGGAAGCCGATTCATTATGCATTTGTTCATTATAACATGGATTTTCTGGAGGGCATGGCTGTCAAGTTTTGCTCTAGCAGAGCCGCTGTTAAGTGAAACAGTAGCATGTTTCTTTAGTTTCCCTGCATTACAGCGCTTTTCTTGACCAGTTTGTTGAGAAAAAAACCGGATCTGGAGATGGGTGCCAGCGATGCTCTGGCCACCATAACAGATTCGAATTTGGACAACATAAATAGGTTTGGACTGACAGCAGGTAGAGGATATCTACAGACTGCTTCTGTTGTAATGTTGTCAAATGACACACCCAATTCTTCCATCACGCAATTCATGAAGTCTATCTCCAATTTTAATGTCCTGCTTTACATTTTACAACAGTGATGTCAGTCATCGCATAAATCTGTGATTGCAGCGTGGGATGCGTTGTGTTTTCGAATGCAGGGTAGGGTGACTGCACAAAGCTATTGATCTTCTGTTTCAAATCTTAAGATAACAAAGCCATAGATGTCAGAGTCATGGCTTCGAGTGCCCTGGAAAATCTTTTAGCTCAAAGAAGAGACTAGAGATCCGATAAGGATACAATAGTGTCTCCTTAATAGCGTCAATGTTTAAAGAAGTACAGGTTATGGTAGATGGTTTCCCAAAAGGGCAAGAAAACATTCTGGTAAAAGAAGACGGTTTCTTGCCAATGCTTTTATAATCAGAGTTCTGGTCAATCCTAATGCCAGTAACACCCATGTCTGCCAAGTGCTTACCTTAAGAGGTTGTCAGCCATCGATATTGGTTTGGCCATGGACTTCTTCATTTATATTTGAGTGGATTTCATTGTCTAATCAAGAGAATGAGACTCAGTATGCAACACGGCTGGAGTGGTTCGAACTGAGGTTTTTTTTTTTTTTTTTAGGGATTTCATTTTTACTGCAGGTAATGTCCAAGGTTTTCGCACCAGTTACAAAGGTTTGTAAGAAAGCAACTGAAACCTGGAAATTTCGTAAATTTCCTTTAGAAAATAGGAGGGCTTTTCAGAGTTTCTTCCTAAAAATTTGTTGAAAAGGGCTTGCGATTCAGATAAAAAAAAAATTAACACCGAACAAAATTGTCATAACCCCAAACCACTGTAGAAAATGATTTTATAAGATCTTATAAATTTAAACTCCTGAAGATCAAGTTGTAGAGATATTCTGAAACCTAAGAGTTTGATGGTACTCCTCATACAAAATTTTAGAATGAAGCAACTATCTAACAAAACTAGTCACGTATGCATGGGCCCATAGGTCTCGAGGTTTCAACTTGGCTCTCATACCAAGCGTAAGGACCAAATTCATACTATATGCATTTTATTTTTATTTTTTTTAACAGCAAATACAACCAGAAAAGAAACACATTGAAATTCAAATATATTTAGCACACACATTCCTGCCGCTCATTTCAGGAAAACATATCATAACATTTACATACTGTTAACTAAGATCAATAGTAATGAAATACATATGTACCGTTCACCAGAAGGCGAGACTCCGCTTGCTCTGCTATTACTGGTATTCCCTTGAAGCTGGTCACCTCCGCGAGTGAATGATGACGCACTTGATCTGAATACGAAGACCCACCAGTTAACCTCCCAGCCTACTCCTTGGGTACTCTTCTTCCCCGCAGACCCCCGAGCTGCAATGGGGTTGTACAATGGAGGAAAGAACTAGCTGGTAGAGGAGAGCACACCCTAGCTCCAGAGTCCCCTCTCTAAAATCCTCTACCTCACCAAACTCACTATAGCTTCGTAATCACTGCTCTGACATCATCTCATCCATCCAACAATAGGGTTCCCCAAAAACTCCCCACTCCCATGGCTTTCCCCTTCTTTTATAAGAGTCCTCCTAGATGACACTTGACATGTCATGCATAATTATATTTTTTTTTATAATTCAATAGTTTGATTATTCACCTACCCATGTGTCACTCTCTCATCAAGGGTCACCCAAATTATTTACTTAAATTTTTATTTAAAATTTATATTTTCCTCACCTCAACAAGATTCCTATTTCTTCTCCTAGTTGTCTCTTTATTCCCCCCTTTTATTCCTTAATTTGTGTTCATTACTTGAAGTCAATTAATGAGTCAAGATTTTATCCCCAATCTACTCCCTGATTTAACTCAGGTTATCTCCTAGATGGATATTCTTATGTTGGTTGTTGACACATGGAGCTTCTCTACATTTCTTTAAATTTAATTTATTATTCTCATTTTAATTCACCTTCCTCTTTTCTTAATTAGGTTTAAATTAGTTTAGGATTAATCTTTATCCTTACAATTATGTTTTTCTTTCCCCTTTTTCCTAATTAAACCACATAATCTTCCTGGTATTTTCCAACATGGGAAGGGTAGAGTTTTTAAGGTACTCTATTTTAATTCTTCCTATGATCCTCCTTATTCCAAGTTTTATTTTTGATTTAATTACATTGGTTTCTAATCATCATTTACCCTTGATGTAAATTTACATAGTTTTCATTCCTTGCTTATATTTATTTATTATTATTTATTTTTAATGATTCCAAGGGTGCCAAGTTTGGTTGTGCCCTTCAAGAACTTCCCTAGAAGTTCCAAGGGTGCCACACCTACTAGTTTATTTGTGATGCCAAGGGTGCCAAGTTGGTCGTTCCCTTCAAGAAATTCCCCTGAAGTTCCAAGGGTGCCACACCACTTGCCCTTCAAGCATCCAGTGACTACGAGGGGAAAGTATAGTGCAACGTCATAGACCACTATCATCTCCTATGTTGCCTGCTATAGTGAGACTAATGGTGTCGGGGATCAAGGAATCCGCCTTGATGCGCGCCCCCCGGTAAAGTCCTCATGAGCGACCCAACTTTGGGACCTGCCCTCATGGCATCGTGATCTTCAAGGCGAAGGTGTTTCAACCCTTCCAGCCCAAGTCACGGCGGGAGTGCTAGTGGGTGAGATCAGGGACTCTGTCCCACCCCTCCCATGTAGTTCCAACCACTTGTACAACCCCATCACCCATATGTGAATCATTCGGTCAAGCAACTAATCTGTGCCTGCAACCATTAACATATCATCAGAATATAGTTAAACATATATGGCAGATTTCAAGATCGACTTAGACTTTCAAAGATAAAAATAATATGAATTTTCATCAAACCAGGTGTCATCAACTCGTCATATGCGAGTGCCTCTAATGGTTTCCTGCCATACTCAATAATCAGCAGTAACAAGATTTCTCAATGTTAGTCATTGTCATAATAGCATCATTGACAATTCCTAGTCATTCACATCATTTTCCATTGTAAGCCTGAACTAAAGAAAGTAGGTAACATAGGGTACACATCCATCATGGCTATCATCATTAAACATCAATGGAAAAATACATATTTATTAATCTATCAACATCATAACAGAAATAGAAATATACCTATCCATTAAATTTATCATCATCATGCTTTTAGTAGAGAGCATACATATTCTTTACTACCCTCATCATCATAAATTCAACTAGAGACCAAACTTAACTATTTAATGTTGCAATCATCAGAACACCAATAGATAAGATACATAACCATTCATGTTATCATAATATCAATGGAAAGCATTCATAAACATCACAACCATGAATATCTCAATCACTAATAATAGTGTCAAGTGCCCGGATCCTCAACCTGAGGTCCTCAAAGAATAAAGTGTGGGCCTTATGGCTAAATAAATGTTTGTGTCATATCACTGTTAGTCAACTAGAGCGGGCACTACAGTGTCATCTCCCAAGGAAGCTGAGCTTCAATCTCTTCTCCCCGACAGCGGTGCCAATTATGTTAGGATTCCAAGAAACTCTCCTAGGTTGTAGCTTGGAGATGCCTGGTAACATATAAATTCAACTATTGTTGCAGGTTTTAATGGAAGGAATGATGGTTTGTTCAAGCCAGATAACCACTTCTACTTTGTTTCGCTCCAGACATGCATGAACACCCACAGACTACAAGGCTTTAGACCACCAATGCTCACAGTTTAGAGATAAGGTGAATATGAAGAATACTAACCACACCAACAGATGCACAAGACCATGTGATGGCTGGCTAAAACTAGTAAAGAAACCTATAAATATAATCTACTAATGCAAGGACAGGATGACAGCTCTCCTGCATTAGATAGAAAGAAACCTGGGCAACCTATTCAATGATGCATACATGAATTTAACACAAAGATAAGATGACAGTTATCTAGTGCTAAACATCAAGAGATCAAGAACACAACATATCAGGCATAAGCTTGAAACAGAGGGAAATGAAAGTGAGTAGTTAACAACAAAAGAAGCTTGTATTAGCTGAAAATGAAGATGAGAAGTTGCAAGTGACAAAATATCTACAGTGTCCAAAAGTTGAACCTTACATCAAATGCCAACCCTGATTACATCTTGTTTCTGGGTATTTATAGATTTCATTATAAGGGCACTTGACCATTTTAGGTATGGAGGGGTCATAATTGACCACCAACCACATTTAACTACCTGATGGAGTCTTTGAATGCATTTGCTTACTTCAATGGATAAATCTGATTTGTTCAGGTGTTGTGATGTCCCTTTAGACAGTTGGAATGCTCGTACCAGTGGAGTCCATGACTAATAAATTCAGTTACAAGGTCATGTTTGTCCTTTTCTCCCTTCGGACATTCTTCTTGTTAAATATGGTGGTTGTGAGCTTGACTGTGACTGGTACTAGCAAGCTGGTCATCTCCTTGCTTGCGCAAACAGAATGGTTAGAGGGCGTGGAATGTACGGGCAAGTAGACGATTTGGATGAGAGGGAATAATGGTCATTGGATTGAGGGAATGGACAGCGGAGATGGATTGGCGGAGGCTGTCAGCCGAAGTGAGAGCGGGGTGAGTCATAGCCGTTGGATCTTCAATGAATAGATCAGACGATGATCGGTATATGGAGTCGCACGGTCATTTAACGGGCGCGAGTGGATTTGTCAGGTGATAATGGTTTTTATCGCACCACTTTCGGGCCCTAAGCAGTAAAAGCTGGGAGTCGCGCAATTCCATTCAGTGATCGACACATAGCGGCGGATGAGAGAGAAAAACCACCCTCATCGTGTGCTAATGTTCGATTGAGTTGCGGGGGCGATAAGAGTGAAGACCGTCAGATCTTGGTGGGGATGATCTGGCGATGGGGAAAGGTCGAGGGGTCGCCTTTATCGGGTCCAACAAGAGCCATTGGATCGGTGGGTTGATCAACGGTCAGGATGAAGCGCGATGAGTTGTGAAAGCACGGAGTCATATGGGCGAGGTTTTATGGCGGGTTTATGGTTTTGCGCTTGGGGATAAAGTCAAAAGGGGCTTTGTTGGGTTTCGAAGGGCTTATTCAAGGAATGAGGAGGGTTTAGAGAAAAATAGGGGAATGGAGGTGGCGTAGAGAAAGAGGGATATAAGGAAAATGGAAAATGACCCATGAGGGGCCCCTTTGAAGACACCATCACATAGACTGGAACTCCTCCATGACCTTTAGAAAATCAACGTTGTATAGCAAAGCTAACACCTCCCATGGCAATCAAAGGAATGGAAAATCTAATAGCAGAGGTAAAAGGAGTGATGGAAATCAAGGAAGAGGTCAACCATTCAAGAAGGCTAGAAATTCCAGGTATGAATCTAACAATGTTGACAATAAGCAGGCTGAATATTATCTACCAACTGCCCTATCTACCTCTACTCCTTCAGACTCAATGGGAATTTGGCTCATTGAAAGTGGTGCCTCAAGGCACTTCACTGGTTACAAAGAAGTACTCCATAATCTGGTAGAGAAAGCAACTAACCTGGAAATTTTCCTTGGAGATGACATGAAATACCTCACGAAAGGTGTAGGCAATGTCTCTCTTAAATTGAATCAAGGTAATACGATCCACTTACAAGATGTATTATATGTACCTAACCTCAAAAAGAACCCGGTGTCCATCTCGGCAATGGAAGACAAAGGCTACAAGGTGACCTTCAGCGAAGGCAAGGTATGTGCATGGAAAAACAATATTAAATATGCCTTCACTCTTGGGTTTCAAGTTGATTCATTATATCAGGTCGGAGGAAGTATGTTAGGTGTCATGTCTTGTGACACATTTCAAGCCATGATCAAGAATCAAACCGAAAAGAAGATCAATATCTTAAGGACTGATAATGGGACTAAATATGAATCTAATGAGTTTCATGACTCTTGTAAAGAGGTTTGCATTAAGAGGGAGACTGCTACACAACAGAATGGTGTGGCAGAAAGGAAGAACCGTACGATTGTGGAAGTTGTCTGTGCTATGCTCCATGATCAAAGACTTCCGAATTTTCTATGGGCCGAAGCTGCAAACACCGCTGTATATGTACAAAACCGATGCCCTCATCAAGCATTGGGTTCCAAGACTCTTGAGGAAATGTTCATCGGTAAGAAACCTGACATATCTCATTTTATAATTTTTGGAAGCCCTGTATATTTTCATGTGCCGAAAGAGAAAAGGAATAAATTGGGTGCATCTAGAAAGAAAGGAATCTTCGTGGGCTATGGTGAAAATACTAAGGACTATAGAATCTATGTAGCCAATCAAAGGGAAGTCGTGATTAGTCATGATGTCACCTTTGACAAAGATATGGTTCTCAGCAAGATGAACAATCTTCCTACTTTGAGGAGCTCTCAAGAAGCCAACACCAGGGAACCAAAAGAAAAAGAGTATGATGAGATATTTTCACCTGTTGCTAGATATACCACCATCTGCTTGATCATAGCCCTTGCGGCTTCACTAGGATGGAAACTACATCAAATGGATGTCAAGACTGTGTTCTTACATGCTTTGATCAAAGAAGAGGTCTACGTGGAGCAACCCGAAGGATTTGAGATTCATGATAAAAAATCTCATGTATGTAGGTTGAAGAAGGCCCTATATGGGCTGAAGCAAGCACCCCGAGCATGGTATGAGAGGATCGATAGCTACTTGATGAAGTTGGGATTCACTAGGAGTGAAGTTGATCCTAACCTTTACTTTAAGGTTGAAGATGACAAACCTCTCATACTGGTGTTATATGTGGATGACCTCTTTCTAACAGGTGCAGACCCTCTCATTCACAAATGTAAGAGGGAGTTGGCTTCTAAATTTGAAATGAAGGACCTAGGACTGATTCACTATTTCCTAGGACTTGAAGTCTGGCAGAAGCCAAGGGAAATTTTCCTATCTCAAGGAAAATATGTGGTGAAGATATTGGAAAGATTCGGTATGGTAGACTGCAAGCCTATAACTACCCCGATGGAACTTGACTTCAAAAAGTTAAGAGGTAGTGCTGCTGGACCTGTTTTACGAAATGCTACCGAGTATCAGCAACTCGTCGAAGCATTAATGTTCTTAGTGAACTCTCGTCCAGTTATATGCTTCGCAGTCAACACGTTGAGTCAACATATGGTTGAACCCCACCACATACATTGGGTTGGTGCCAAGAATCTGTTGAGATATCTGCGTGGCACAATCACTTATTGTTTAAGATACACTACCGGAGATGTGAGACTATTTGGATACATAGATGCTAATTGGGATAGCAATGTGGAGGACCGTAAGAGCACTTCTGGATGTTGTTTCTCCTTGGGATCTGCTTTGATATCGTGGATAAGCAGGAAGTAGAAACTGGTGGCCTTGAGCACCACCGAAGCAGAGTATATTGCTGCTAGCATGGCCTCCTGTGAGGCAGTTTGATTGCAAAAGCTCTTTAGTGAACTGTTTGGATTTACATTGGATACCACTGTGATCCTTTGTGACAACCAGAGTGGGATTCGTTTGTCAGAGAATCTCGTATTTCATTATCGCTCCAAGCATATCGATATCAGGTACCACTATATTTGAGATATGGTGCAGCAGGGAGCTGTAAGGCTCCAACATATCGGTACAGATGAACAGGTCGTCGACATTCTAACAAAGCCCCTTGGGAAAGTAAAATTCTTGACTTTCCAAGAACATCTTGGATTTGTTCAAAGACCCTCCAATGAGGGTCCTGTATGATTCATTGAGCTCTGGGAGCTCCAGGGGAGTGCGGGGTACTTCTTGAAGTAGCATATGACCACAGGATGATTCACTATACCTTGGTGGTATACATGTACACCCCATGGTGACATTGTAGCACGATTGATGTGTTCTCCTGTGAGGCCTCGATTGATGTGTTCTCCATGGCGATTGTAGCAAGATTGATGTGTTCTCCTGTGAGGCCTCGATTGATGTGTTCTCCATGGCAGCCTGGATTGATGTGTTCTCCATGGCGATTGTAGCAGGATTGTTGTGTTCTCCTGTGAGGCCTGGAATGATGTGTTCTCCATGGCAGCTTGGATTGATGTGTTCTCCTATGAGGCTTGGATTGATGTGTTCTCCATGGCAATTGTAGCAGGATTGATGTGTTCTCCTATGAGGACAGGATTGATTAAGTTCTCCTGTCGAGACATCCTACCCATGTAGTCTGGGACTCATGGGAAGTACCTCTCATCTAATCAATGAGCAAGGAAATGAAGTTAGGGACCATAGTAGTACCGATGGACACATCGTTGTATCTACCATACTACCTACGCTAGGATGACCTCCATTGATCTAGGATCAATGATACTGGTCTGGGACCAGTGGTAGGAGTGGTACATTCTATGACATTGACTTCGGGTTGGTTGTTACTGGTCTCGGACCAGTGGTATGCACTCTGAGACTAACTTTGAGTCAGTGGAGGATGTTACTGGTTTGGAACCAATCGTAGGAGTTGTAATCACTATGATGCTAACTTCAGGTTGGTTGAGACTGGTCTAGAACTAGTTGTACATACTCTGAGACTGACTTTGATTCAGTACGATACATCCTCGATCATTTCTTCTTCTTCATAATTCGGAAAAAAGCAGAGCAAAGCATAACAGAGTAGAGCCGTACAGAACAATACAGGGTAGAACAAGACAAAGCAAAACAGGCAGAATAGAGCAAAACAGGGCAAGGGTCAGGCTGTATAGGGCAGTGCATTTGATGGATGAATAGTAGCGACCAACAAACAGATTGCAGATGAAGTTCTCGCTAGTTGAGAGGGAGTGTTAAAACTGGAAACTAGGGCCAAACTTCATGTGGGTCATCTTATTCATGGATGATAATATGTTCATTAGATTCCTCTCATTTAGAGGTGTAGGATTGATCTAAATATCATCCGATTCAGATAAGTATTCATGGAGATATGAATTTATTTTGATTATGGAATTATTATCAAGCCGACCTACAACTCATGTAGGCTCAAAAGCCCAACAGTCGCATATATTCAAACATCAACAGTTGTGTATAAATACAGGAGGACTTTTCCTCATTTTCACTCACTCATCTCATCACATCTCTCTCTCTCTACTGTGCAGAAAAGAGTCTATTCTCTACTGCGCGGAAAAGGGTTCTCTCTCACATATGTGAAGTCGAAAGCTGCTGAAACTGAAGCTGCAACTGCAGATCCAAACTTTGACTAGTGTGGACCATCAAACCTCCTCTTTTGATCTACGCTGTAGGTTCATCTGAACCTCCTCTGAAGGCTGCAACTTTTGGTGGTGGAATCAAGTCGATCCGACGGACGGTTTGCGAGATATCGACTGCCCTAGTTTGAAGGAAGCTACTGAAACTGAAGCTGCAACTGCAGATCCAAACTTTGACCAACGTGGACCATCAAACCTCCTCTTCTGATCTGCATTGTAGGTTCATCTAAACCTCCTCTGAAGGATGCAACTTTTGGTGGTGGAATCAAGTCGATCCGACGGACGATTTGTGAGATATAGACTGCCCTAGTTTGAAGGAAATTGCTGAAACTGAAGCTACAACTGTAGAAGTGAAGTTTGACCTACGTGAGCCAGAAGATATCCTCATATGAACTGCATTGTAGGTTCATCTGAACCTCCTCTAAAGGCTGCAACTTTTGGTTGTGGAATCAAGCCTATCCAACGATCGGTTTGTGAAATATCGACCGCCCTAGTTTTGATGATGAAGCAGCTAATGCTAATGCTGCTGATCTAGGGTTTACTACTGCTGATATAAATCAGATTTATTGTACTATTTCTCTCTGCTGAATTCTTGAAGATAAAAGAAGATTTTATCAAAGTGTTTCCCCACACAATGTGGGGTTTGTCCCTGGCTAGCCGCCACATCTTGTGTCTCTTGTCTTGGCTTGTTTTCTGTTGATCGTTTAATGTTCTATCTGCACTTTACTTTATGTATATGTGATTGCTAATCTGTGGAATATAATAAGAAAAAGAAGTAAAATGTTATAAGCATAGAACATACCATAACTTAACAAAGAACAATCTGAGTTAGGGCATACTAGGAGCCCTAACTAGAGAGAATATTAACTTTGTATTGAAGCTTAGATACATGGAGAATTTAAGGCAACAAAGAACGTCTTAGACATGTATGTGATTGTCTATTTAAGTTGATAATTGTTAGGTGGTTGAGTGTCCTAGTTTAGGATAGTTTCTATTAGACATCTTGAGGTTGTTGAAGGGAAGCAAGTAGGTTTTCAAAGGATTCCTAATTGCAAACCTATGGAGAACTATAAGTCTACTAGGAGAGGTTGGGATTTGGAGCTTCAAGGACTGATTTTTGAAGGACATTTGACCAAAGACAAGAGGGTTGGTTCTGAGAAAAAGGAAGGAGGATTCTTGTTGAAGAATATAACTAGGTTCAATCTTCATAATTGTATTTGAGTCATAATGAAATGTACTCATGAAAAGAAAGAAAAAGAAAATTATTATTATTATTAATATGACTTATTAAAGCATGGGCTTCATGCTTGGGCATCATGTTTTAATTCAAAGTCCCCATTGAAGAATTCTAAGATCTATTTTGCATCATTAGAGTCATTTTCCATTTAAATATTCCCTTCCTAGGCTTTTGAATCATTTAAAAGGTTTATTATTTATTCAAATAAGTCATTTGTCACCTACACACCAAGTCGGCTTCAAGGAGATAATGTTGGCCTCAAACAGGGTAAGTTGACCTCACCAAAAGGGTATATATACAAGCGGTTAGAATTCATTTGGAGCACTCACTCTCACAAAAGTTCAATATCCAAGAAGAAGAGCAGAAAAAGTGTGAAGTTGCAAAACGAGGAGGAGATTTGCTGGAAGAAGGAAGATCAAATTTTTTAGGTTTTCCTCTCTCTCACTCATGTGGATTTACTGGGCTAGTCGCTGAAAGGAAAAGTTATTGCTGGGTCAAAGTTTTTGTAAGAGCCCTATCCTAGGGTCTGTTAATGGATCTAATTTTTCTGAATTAAATACGATAAGAGGTGATAACTTACTTACTTACACGGCTTTTAAAAAAATAAAATTTTGTCATTTACATTATAATCAACATAAATTATGGTTAGCATTCCATTGATATCAACTTAACAAGAGTAGTCCATGGAAAAATACCTATTCCAGCAGTTGATGATGATACCTTTGTCTTATAGCTCCAGCCGAACGCTCCTTCTGACCGACCCAACCGGATTTACCTCCCAGCCAACTAGGAAATAAATTCCTAGCCCAGGAAACCTCCACAGGTTCCCTAGCCCTCCGTGCCCAAGTCCAACCAGATATAGTGTGTCCTCAAGAAGAATGTGCAAAACTAGATAATGATACTTTCCTCCTCTCAAACCCAAGAAACCTCCACAGGTTTCCAAGGTCTCCCAAAATCATAACATGGCCAAACAATCACAACCAACCCCCACAATCCTAAGCAAGACTCCAACACCCCCCCCCCCCATTTCTTCCTTCCCCCTTCCTTTTTATACCCTCTTTCCTCAACCACCTCTCATTAATGTCATTAACTTCTCATCCATCCTTAGTTGACTTCTCTTCTCCCAAGTAAGCTAGGAGTACATTTGGAATTGTGACATGAATATAAAATTGAGAATTTAATGGGAAAGGATCATGTCTTCTCCCAAGTAAATCTGAAAAGTACATTTGGAAATCTGAAGTGTAATTACATGGAGAGGACCATGTCTTCTCCTTAGTAAATGTGAGGGTACATTGGAGAATGTGAAATGAATAAATATATATATTGATGATAAGATGGATAGGACTATGTCTTCTCCCAAGTAAATGTGAGGGTACATTGGGGAATGTGACATGAATACATATATTTTTAAATAATAAAAGGAGACCATATCCCACATAATATTCAATTTGAGAAGGTAAGTGGGGAATTTGAATAAAACAAATCATAAATTTATATTAGACCAATATTTCTCAATATTTTCAAATAATGTAAATATTAACACAATTTGTAGGATAAGATTTAAGTGGGGCATTACAGTTTTGTTGGGATAACTGTTCGGTCGAAGTATCTTTAGGGTTAACTGTTGGGTCGAAGTATTTGTTGGGCTAACTGTTGGGTCGAAGTTGTTGCTGCTAGGTCGAAGTTGTTGTTATCAGTTGTTGTTGCTAAGTCACAGTTGTTGTTGAAAGGGTTCACTTGGTGTGGAGGAAGTTTGTGTCTATGTAAGGTCCAACCTTACCAACCATCAATATTATATAGAAATATCGAACACTAAAACTCAAAACGTGATTTTTTTTTGTTTCCAAATCCCAAGACATGCCCAAAGCCATGTCCCACTCAAACCCCAAAGCCAAACTACCAAACAACAACCATCACTTGATCCTTAAGCTAAAAAATCATATTTCAAAGAAAGATTCTTTAGTGTGATGAATAAATATCAAACTTTACGAGCCACAATTTCCAACAAGCTAATTATTTACTTATGTTGCAATTAAATGTGTTCAAGAGTGACTAATTTGATTTTATTTTAAATAACATGCTTATGAATTCTTTACTTAAAAGGAGAATTCAAGGTCTATAGGAGTGGTATCCAATAATTATGAATTCATATGTAAGTTGACATTACAACAAATTACTTACCCAAATTTGATTTTATGAGCATGAATTTTAACTTAATGGGATTATCACGCATATTCATTGAGACATTCCTGAAACATCTTGGTTACAAATCCTAATTTCACTTGGGAATTTTTTAATTCATAAATGTAGATAGCTATAGTCATTGAAGCATTATGACAAACAGTTTGCAAGCATACAATATACAGTCATTGCGGCATTTTGTCAAACACTTGGTAGCCATAATCTCCTAAGACAATTTTGACGGCCATTAGCAACATCGATATAAGATTCTTACTCAACCTATTTAACTCATAAAATTCATAAATTAAAACTTAAAATATTGGAATATTAAAACAGAAACTAAATCATCTTAATCCTTCACCGAAAAACTCGAGAACAGACACACACATTTGGCAGCGATAATCTGCAAAATCACCTAGATTTACGATATGGGTTCTGAAAAGTGTTTTTTTTTATCAAATGGGGGTTTACAAGTGCATAAGGCACAGATACGCCCTGATGTTGGGTTGAATTGCATCCAAACGCCCAAGGATGTGATTCTTTAAAACAACAACAAAAAATATCCTTAATATCTCATTTACGACTTTTGTCAAACACATGGAATGCAACCTTTCATCTACAGCGCTACGTGAGGAAAGACAACCCAAATTTATGCTACTAAGATATGTTCACTGAATTCACACATTTCTAAATCACCATATGGGTTCTTGAAACATTTTACAGCCCACAAGCTAATTCCTTTGACATAATTTGCCATTGCTACAATTTGACAAACACATGGAAACCCTAAATGCTACAACCATTAAGGCTTTCTATCAAAATTATAATAGTACTATAACAAAAACTTGAATCACCAAACATTGAATTATTGATAACAATATGAAACATAAGCCATAACTGAAATTTACGTCAAAATTACCTCAAGCCTTTGATCTTCCAAACCATATTTTAGCTACCGTTATTTTTGCATGTTCTTTTAAGGGTTGATTTTGTAATTCCCCCAAGTATATTTTGGGGACATGTCCATTTTCTTACTTCTCTTGTAGGCTGTAAATTAGCACTTATTCATGCATAAATAAATTGATAGCATTACTCATTTACATATTTTGTCAAACACCTTGCAAACATACCCTGAAATCCTTTCTAAAATGCATCTAATTACCTCTTTCGATTAAAAAACACAAAGCCATAACTCATAAAACCCTTACCCAACCTCTCTCGCAATTCTTCATTATCATTATAATTAGCAATATTTGTATTTTCTTCCTTTGTTTGCTACAATACCAAGGTTAGTACAATAAACTATACCAATAATATTTCCAACTTGAAGTATAAGCATCCATACGTATAGACTACTCTTAGTCTTCATTCTTAACTTAGAAAATAAGCTTCTAGATAACACAAGCTTAAACCAAAATTACATGCTGACAAAAATTAAAATTTCTACAATTCCTTATGCTAATATTGTGCTAAAATTTCAAGGAAATTAAATATATACCTAATGTGATATTCAATTCCAACAACTGAAATCATGCTCCATCCTTGATTCTTTAACCAACTTAAATGAACTATTTGGTTTTCCACCCAACCATATCCAGGGAAAACTCCCCCCCCCCCCGGAACCCCTGAGCTATAAGAGCTCACAAGTAGTACCAAAATATAGCAGTAGAAAGATATACAAGGCAAGATGAGGAAGTTAAGTTTTACTTCCTCTCAATACCACTCATGTTCATCTCCATTGGATAGAGCTACTTGGTAATTTAGATTAGGATTAGCTACTCTCCAAATCTCTCCCTCTCACAATCTTCTTCAATTCTCTAAAACTCTTGGTATCACCATGCACCACCCCCAAGTGAGAATACGTGAGACACATATATAGGAGGAGCAACAAATTCTTGTCATAAAGGAGTAACATGCATGCCTTGCAAAATTGTTATGGCTTCTATGTAAATCAATTTTCTGAACAGATTAGAGTACCTATATTGGTGATAAATTATAGGCCGTTAAATAATGTTTTGGTTGATGATACCTATCCAATCCCCCATAAGGGATATATTATATCAAAAATCGCAGAGGCAAAAATATTTTCAAAATTTGATATGAAATCAAGCTTTTGGAAAGTATCAATCAGAGAAGAAGATCGGTTCAAGACAACATTTAGTGTCCCCTCTAGACATTATGAATGGATTGTTATGCCATTCGACCTCAAGAATTCCCCTTCCAAATTCCAAAAAGTTATGGATTTGGTATTCAAGACATATTTTGATTGGCTAATAGTATATATTGATGATGTTTTAGTATTTTCCAAATCAGTAGATGAACACTTCAAGCATGTAAATAAATCCCAATTTATCATTCTTTTCATCCAGACTGAATTTACTTTATACTTAGGACAACTTTCCATGAGAGAGAAGAACTTAAACATCTCAAGCTTAGATGGCCTTTTGTAGTCACTTGGGACAGTGTTCTGAAATCGGCTTGATGGGATGAGATGGTCCATTTGTTCCAAATACCCTAATCCATATATGGGCATACCTAGCGGCCTCATTTTGCTAAACATTTCTGTTAGCCTTGGATCTTCATTTTCGAGGGATGGAAGTTCATGTATCATCATGACAGTATCATGTGGAAATGAGATGTCACTGCATTTTGGATTTGGACAAGAATTGTTTAACAGAGTAGATGGAGCTTCTCCTGTCCTGGGATTATGATTTCTATGGGAGGTAATATGTACAAGAGACTTTATATTTACTAATGTCTGATAGGCAGGACACTTAATTACTAAATTTGAAAAATTTAAAATTTGTGCAAGCTCAAATAACTTAATGTGGGAACAGTATGTACGGGCAGATAGAAGATGTGACGCAGATTCTTAAGAAGGAATAGGATGGGAAGCGTTATATTCTTGGCATTCTCTTTCAATTTTTTGAGTGATTCTCTTGAATTTGTGCAGAGGTGATGTTCTGTATTTTTGGAGATCTTGGCATATCCACTACCCAACTTTCTAGAAAAATTAATTCTTTCCATTTTATGACCTGGTGTTCAATCTTCTGATTTTGAGCATCTATAATGACTACAAAACTTGACTTTGAATCTTGGTTGGGAGAATGTAACATAGTAGGATACAAGGTATTTGTATGCTGAAAACAACCCCTTGTATGGATTGAAATATTTGTTCTCTTTTTCTTCATATCAAATCCAAAGGATTTGATCTATAGTTGCAAAATGTATTTAATACATTTTGTTATCACTCCAATATTTCTCTAGAGTGTTTAAGAAAGAAATTATTAGAGGTAACCAAAAACCAACTTTGGAGATTAGGATATAGCCTTCCTAATTCTCAGAGAGGACTCTCTCTTTTTTATTTAACTTTGTTTAGTTATTTGATTTTAGGCTAGTTATGATTGTACTTGGGTTTGATTTGGATTTGGTGGTGGGATCACTTACTTAGATGAAAAGAGGGGTGTCTTTTACCATTGGGCTATGGGATCAGATGTCCGGCAAACAAGACTGGATCAAGTTCTAAAAACAGTGTCTATAGGGCAAGATAGTAGAGTTACTTCAAACCTCAAGGCTGGATGGTGAAGTGGTTTTCAATCGGATCCAAAGAAAAATTAAGGGTTCCTTATGCCAGATTATGAAGAAAGTGAAAGAGGTCAACCGGGATGGGAGAGTAATTAAGGATTCTCAGATCCAGATATCAGAAGAAAACATGTAAATGATTAACTGTCAATTTTAGGTATGTTCTATGCTAGAGCAATTTATTTCAATTTCCTTTCCACATTAGCAATCACATCAGCATAAAGTAAACTACAGATAGAACATAAATATAAATCACAGAAGACATGCCAAGACAAGAGGACACAAGATGTGGCGCTAGCTAGGGACAAACCCCAGTGTGGGGAAACCCTTGATCAATTCTTCTTTTATGTTCTTCAAAGTTCAACAAAGAAAGTGAGATAGATAGTACATTTACAATAGAAGTCAATTACTTTGACTTTTGATATCGGCATGAGATCAATTGAAGACATATTGCTTCAACTGATTCTCTAAGGTGACTCGTTCACCTATCATAGTGCTACATCTCATCTATTTGCTACACATTACCGTGTGACACCTTGCTGTACTATCACATGTGTTGAACCTTGATGACTGAGTTTCTCTAATCTTCACGCTGCTCATCATGCTGCATCTTCCATGGTCTTATTCATCATCAAGCTGCACATGCTCATGATCTCATTCATCATTATGTTGCCCATGCTCATATCATCATGCATCATTATGTTGCCCATGCTCATATCATCATGCTGCTTATTATGTTGCCCATGATCTCATACATCATGTTGCCTTCCTTCGGAGACAGATGCTCTGGTTGTTTCGGCAGTTCCCGGTAGTTTCGGCTTTTCCGGCAGTTCCGACTTTTCCGGTTTTTCTGGTATTTCCAGTGTTTCTGACAGTTCCGGCTTTTCTGGTGGTTCTGGCTTTTCCGACAATTCCGAATTTTCCAGATTTTCTGGCTTTTTCAAATTTTCAAGATTTTCTGGCTTTTTCGGTAGTTCTGGCTTTTCTGGCAGTTCCGGCTTTTCCAGCAGTTCCAGCTTTTCTGGCTATTCCAGCTTTTCCGGCAGTTCTGGCTTTTCTAGCTTTTCTGGCAGTTCCAGCTTTTCCGTCTTTTTCAGCTTTTCCTTAGGATCTCTCCTCCTACTAAAACCCAAAGACAACTAGAGAGAGGAAGAGATCCAAGTGTGTGTAGAAATGACTTGAAGTCCTCTTCTATTTATACTAAAATGTAGAGGTTGAATAGACATGAATTTTGGGCTTCTGAGCCTACATAAGTTGTTGGCCGACTTAACAATTTGTCCATAACATAAATAAATTCATAACTTCATAAATACTTATTGGAATCAGATGATATTTAGATCAATCCTACACCTCTCAATGAGAGGGATCCAATAAAAATATCAGCTACCATAAATAATATGATCCACATGGAGTTTGGCCCTAGTTGCCAATTTTAACACTACCTCTCAACTAGGGAGAACTCCATTCGCTAATCCATATGTCCAATTGTACTATCTCTGCTATCAGTGCCCTGCAATGCTCTGCTCAGCTCTGCTCTGCTAGCTCTGGTGGCTTTGCTCTGCTCTGCTCAGCTCTACTGGCTCTACTCTGCTCTGCTGGCTCTACTCAGCTCTGCTGGCTCTAATTTGCTCTGCTTAGCTCAGCTCTACTGGCTCTGCTCTACTCAGCTCTGTTGGCTCTGCTCTACTCAAATTAGCTCTGTTGAACCATGAAGAAGAATAATTGATCAAGAATGTGTCATACCATTCTCCACTGACCCAAAGTCAGTCTTAGAGTGTGTACCACTGGTCCCAGACCAGTCCTCAACCGACCCGAAGTCGGTGTCATAGTAGGTACAACCCCTACCACTGGTCCCAGACCAGTACTCTACTGACTCGAAATCAGTCTCATAGTATGTACCACTGTTCCCAGACCAGTCCTCAACCGACCCGAAGTCAGTGTCATAGTGGGTACAACTCCTACCACTGGTCCCAGACTAGTATCATTGATCCCAGATCAATGAAGGTCATCCTAGCATAGGGAGTACGGTAGATTCAGTGATGCGTCCATCGGTACTACTATGGTCCCTATCCTCATTTCCCTGTTCATTGATCAGATGAGAAGTACTTCCCATGAGTCCCAGACTGCATGGGTAGGATGCCTTGACAGGAGAACTTAATCAATCCTATACTCACAGGAGAACTAATCATCCTGCTACATAATCTCCATGGAGAACACATCATCCAGGCCTCACAGGAGAACTAATCATCCTACTACACAATCATCATGGAGAACACATCATCCAGACCTCACAGGAGAACTAATCATCCTGCTACACAATCGTCATGGAGAACACATCATCCAGATCTCATAGGAGAATTAATCATCCTGCTACACAATCGTCATGGAGAACAGATCATCCAGACCTCACAGGAGAATTAATCATCCTGCTACACAATCGTCATGGAGAACACATCATCCAGACCTCACAGGAGAATTAATCATCCTGCTACACAGGAGAGTGAATCATCTTGTCCCACAAGAGAGCGAATCATCTTGTCCCACAAGAGAGCGAATCATCTTGTTCACAGGAGAGAGAATCATCCTATCCATAGGAGAGTGAATCATCTTGTCCCACAAGAGAGCGAATAATCTTGTCCATAGGAGAGCGAATCATCATGTCCACAAGAGAGCGAATCATCCTATCCCAGTGCGCACCACCAAGGGAGGGTGAGTCACCCCGTGGTCGTATGTTGCTCCAGTAAGAACCACAAGCCCCCAAAGCTCCCAAAGCTCAATGTATATAACATGCAGGACCCTTGTACAAGGGTCTCTTGACGACTCCAAGTCGTTCAGGAAAATCACAGATTTGATCTTTCCCCCGAGGCTTAGACAAAGTGTAGCGACCTATACATCATCTCATAGCGATGGAGCTTCCTTGCTCATAGACTTACCATATCCCAGATAAGGTAGTATCTAATGTCTATCTGCTGGAGAAATCGTCG
Organism: Pinus tabuliformis; assembly: GCA_031772625.1. NCBI lineage: Eukaryota > Viridiplantae > Streptophyta > Pinopsida > Pinales > Pinaceae > Pinus > Pinus tabuliformis. The sequence goes on along the minus strand of CM062805.1, from coordinate 885,530,532 downwards.
AATACGAGATTCCTCAATAATCGAATCCCACCTCTGGTTGTCACAGAGAATCACAGTGGTACAAACAGCTCACTTGAAGAGCTTCCCCAACTAGGCAGCTTCAAACGAGATCATACTCGTAGATATGTATCCAGTCTCAGCGGTGCTTATAACAACCGACTTCTGCTTCCTGCTCATCCATGATATCAAAGAAGAATCCAAAGAGAAATAGCACTAAGAAGTGCTCTAGTGATCCTCCACACTGCCTGCCCAATCAGCATTCGAATAATCATGCAGTTTCATATTTCCGACAGTGTATCTAAATCCATGAGAGATTGTGCCCCGAAGACATATCAGAAGATTCTTGGCACCAATCCAGTGAGGTTCAACCAAATATGAGCTCACTATGCTAACTGCAAAACATATATCCGGACGGAAGTTCACCAAGAACATCAACGCGAATGAGTTTATGAGATTCAGAGGCATTTCCCAAATCTGGTTCGACATCACTACCATATAACTTTTGAAAGTTAAGATCCTTGAGGTAGTCACAAGCTTGCAGTTCACCATTCCACACCTGGAATCCAACTCCCTCTTACTTATGCAAATGAGAGGGTCTACACCTGTTAGAAGTAGGTCGTCCTCATAAGGTGCTAGTATGAGAGGTCTATCATCCTATCATCCACAACCTTCAAATGGTTTCGATCCGTTTCACTCCTAGTGAATTTCAGCGTTATCAAATAGTTATTGATCCTCTCATACTATGCCTCGGGTGTTTTGCTTCAAGCTATAGAGGGCTTTCTTCCACCCGCATATGCGAGATTCCTAATTATCAATCTTAGACCCCTTGGGTTGTTCCAGACCTGTGGACCTGCTACATGAGGGGAATGGTCCCCTTGTAAGATTTTCCTTCGATACATCTGAGACATGTACTTTCATGCTCCTTTTGAATTCAGGCATCCCTGTCACCATTTGACTCACAGACCTTCGGTGCTACGTGACAATGGACATGGTCCCCAGTGGACTTCCTGCAATTTGATACAACCCTGAACTCAAAAACATCTTTGAAAATTCTATTTCCAAACACGTACCTTTCCATCGATGAGGGCCACCCTGAAAACTTTGACTTCCATTTCCAAGATGGACACCAAGTTCTTCTTGTGATCAGGTACATAAAAGTGATTCAAGGTTCCTTGCTTTCTTTGAAGAGTCGACCATTTCCTTGATGACCTGCATTACCTTCGAACACTCCTTCACATAATGGCTGAACTTATTGCAACCAAGGCATCCGTCTTTCCTTCCACCCTTAGATCCAAACTTCCTAATGAAGTGATCTTTACATGGGCCATCAGAAACTTATGCTACGCCATTCTGATAATATGTTCTGCTTTGACTTCACCCTTTGTGAACTTAGAAGAGAGAGTTTGAACCCATTGACACTTTTTTATTGTCCCTATTGTCTTTGGTGATTGCTCTTTCACTCTTGCTTGGGCATTGTCTTCACCTTAGCTCCGATACCATGTTAATTTTAGGTATGTTCTATGCTAGAGCAATTTATTTCAATTTCTTTTCCACATTAGCAATCACATCAGCATAAAGTAAATTGCAGATAGAACATAAATATAAATCGCAGAAGACAACCCAAGACAAGAGGACACAATATGTGGCGCTAGCCAAGGACAAACCCTAATGTGGGGAAACCCTTGATCAATTATTCTTTTATGTTCTTCAAAGTTCAGCAGAGAAAGTGAGAGAGATAGTACATTTACAATAGAATTCAATCACTTTGACTTTTGATACCGGCATGAGATCAGTTGAAGACATATTGCTTCAACTGATTCTCTAAGGTGACTCGTTCACCTATCATAGTGTTGCATCTCGTCTATTTGTTGCACATTACCATGTGACACCTTTCTGTACTGTCACATGTGTTGAACCTTGATGACTGAGCTTCTCTCATCTTCATGCTACCCATCATGTTGCATCTTCCATGGTCTTATTCATCATCAAGCTGCCCATGCTCATGATCTCATTCATCATTATGTTTCCCATGCTCATATCATCATGCATCATTATGCTACCCATGCTCATACCATCATGTTGCTTATTATGCTACCCATGATCTCATACATCATGTTTCCTTCCTTCGGAGACAGATGCTCTGTCTGTTTCAGCAGTTCCTGGTAGTTCCGGATTTTCCAGCAATTCTGGCTTTTTCAACAGTTCCGACTTTTCAGACTTTTCTGGTATTTCTGGCGTTTCCGACAGTTCTAGCTTTTCCAGTGGTTCCGGCTTTTCTGGCAGTTCTAGCTTTTCCAGATTTTCCGGCAGTTCCAGCTTTTCCCGCTATTCCAGCTTTTCCAGCAGTTCCGGCTTTTCTGGCTTGTCCGGCAATTCCGGCTTTTCAGTCTTTTCCTTAGGATCTCTCCTCCTACTAAAACCCAAAGACAAGTAGAGAGAAGAAGAGATCCAAGTGTGTGTGTAAATGACTTGAATTCCTCTTCTATTTATACTAAAATGTAGAGGTTGAATAGACATGACTATTGGGCTTCTGAGCCTACATAAGTTGTTGGCCAACTCAACAATTTGTCCATAACATAAATAAATTCATAACTTCATAAATACTTATGGGAATCATATGATATTTAGATCAATCCTACACCTCTCAATGAGAGGGATCCAATAAAAATATCAGCTGCAATAAATAATATGACCCACATTGAGTTTGGCCGTAGTTGTCAATTTTAACATTAACTATTCAAAACAGAGTGTACTTAAACAAATTCTGAGATAAACTTCCAGTTAATTCATTCAACCTTAGATAACATTTAAGTTTGTGAAAAACATAAGAAAATAACAAATTTGACAAAGAAAATACTTTATCGTAATAGCTCAACACATGGATCCTGTAATGCAATCTCTTTATTACTTGGTCTAGTCTGCTAACTTGAAAAATTGGTACAATAACCCTTAGGTTTATGATCAAAATAACTCTACAAATGTATAGCAATCCACTCTCAATACTTCGAATTTATGAAGTATTTATACAAAAATAATTTACAAAATATCCCAAACTATCTTGGGAACTAATCTAGGAGAAATAAATATATTTATGCAAGAAGATAGAGACAGTTATTGAACTGTTGTTTTTTGTCCCCGTTTATTAAATTGTGTTGTCTTTAATCTGTGATATTTTACCTTTTAATCTCTGCTTTGTTGTTTGGTCTTCACGTTGGTTGTTCTATTCAATCTGACCTTTCAACTGATACACTTTCATCTGGGTGGTCTGTCATTTATCCTTTTACTGTGCTTTTCAATCTTACTGTAGATTTTTACATTTTGACTGTGTATTTCTATAGTAAATCATTTCATTTCTCCTATGTTTCAGCATCTGGTAATTGGATATTTATCATCTTCCTGTAAATCTCATCTGCCTCCGTGTACTTTGTAAAAGTAGGATTATTCACAAAAAGGTGTTTTACCTCATGCTAGAGGTAAAACAAGTTCTCAAAAGTTTGGTATAGGACCTTGTCATTTGGCATTTCTTTCATAGATGAAGTGTTCACTTGATTTCTGACCACTTCTCTGATTTTTCTATTGTAGTCCTCCTGTGTCATTAACTTGTCGTTTATTACCAAGGGATTGGGCAGACCCTTTTGCCTCAAAACTTCAAATTTAACCATGAATCTGTCTATAGCCAGTTGCATGGTTTGGCACTTATCTTCAAGGTTTAACATTAAATTCCTCTTGGTGAGGACCCTTTTCACTTCCAGTATTGTACCTGTTCTGTCAGGTATCTCTAATTCCTGCAATTCATACTTATTTTTGGAGTTGAGGAAGTGAATGATCCTTGCAGCTTCCTCTGGCATGTCTCCTAGTTCTGTTTTTACTCCGTGTATGGCTTTTGTAGCCTGTTTTATTAAGTCAATCTTCTCAAAAATTACTTGGATGGATGGCCCACAATTGTTCGTTAGCTTGTCCAAGGGGTTCCTTCAAAGTTGATTCCTTCTCCAAGTTTTTTATTCTTTCTTTCATCCTGGTGGCTTTCTGCACTTCTTCCTTGTGCATAATCTGGGCAAGCTTGTAGTCAGTCTCTAGACTGGTCACCTTTTCCTTGAGCTTGTTCATTTCAGTGGTCTGAATGGACATGTCTTCCATTGCCTTGACCAATCTACTTGCCTCATCACCCGTTGACCTTGTTGCTGATGTAGATATTGTATAAGTTGGCAGTGTTGTAGCCATTGGAGTAGTAGGAGCTAATGATGTTGCCAAAGTGGAAGGTATTGCAGTTGTAACTGTTGGGATAACAATGGTAGAGGTAGTCTCCATACTAGCTTGTTTTACTTGTATCAAGCTATCTAACTCTTTTTCCATTTCCTTCAGTTGATCATTCAATTGTAGCACCAGGTCCATCATCTCCTCCTAATGTGTTTGGCTCTCCAGGACCTCTTTTGTTTGTGGGTGCTCTGAATGAGGAAGCTTTAATTATTTTTTAAGAGCTGCAATGTCCTCATTCTTCTTCTTGATCAACTTCTCGACAACTTTGATGTCATTGGGATCATGTCCCAGCTCAATTACCAAGTCCTCTAATGACTTGATCATGTTGTCCTTAGCCTGTGAGGAGGCCTTTTCCAATTTATACTGGGTTGTAATGTTATCCAATGAATTTTGCAGCTTATGTGTAGCCATGGCCTTCCCTGTCAAGGTGGAGTAGATCATCTCTCCAGCTTGCTTGTGGAATTCTATCTAGTCAATGGGATGAACATCCCTAGCCAACACTTCGAAATCAATTTTCTTGTAGTCGGTTGATGTCTTTGGCTGCTAAACAGTGGGTTGCACGAAAGACACCTGTATTTTCCCCGCTTTGATGTTAAAAGCTGACATCAACCTGCTCTAATTAGTTGGTGTGTGCTTGAATTATTGGGCATATGTTTCAGCCTTAAACTTCTCATTTCTCATCTTGATCTCCTTATACCTGTCCTTGATATCTTTTTCCTTGTTTGTTGGCTTGGTAAAAGAAGAAACCTCAACACTAAGTTGTCTCTCAATCAGTTGAGTGTTAGATGTTGATGGTTGTTGTGTTTCTCCTAAAGCAGTTGTGGATTTGCTTCTTTCCACCATTATTTTAGTGTCAGTGATTTCCACTGATTCAATGGTTTCCTCCTGTTCAGTCACTAGATTCATCTTGGGCCTTTTCCTGAGCTTAAAATTCTCATCTGTGGTCTCCATAGCAAAACTGGAACCCTCCTCCCTGTTTCTCTTTGAGTTTCTCTCCTAATTTGCTAGGGTTTGTAAAACAGGAGGATTATTCATGGGTTCCCCTAGTTCTGGAACCTGCAGGAAATAACTTTCATCGATTTGTTTCTCTACATCAATTAGTGTATTTTCTACATCCACTACTCTACTATCCATGTCAATTAATATGTTTTCCAACCATTCCGATTGGTTGGAAAACCTTTCAATATCTGGTCTAAGATGGTGGATGAAAGGTCCCAATTTGACCTTGATTCTTAACATGTTTATGACCCCATGAGGATCATACTGCCACATAAGTTGTTCCTAAATTTCATTTGTTGCAACATCTTGTCAGCCTCTGGTTCAACCTCTCTGTTATTGCAAATGAAGGGGCCCAATTGATTTTTCATTTTAAACTGGGTTTTCTTCCTAGCTGCTAGGAAGTTGACTTCATTAGAATTGATGATCTGCCTAAAATATTCCAATGCAAATATCCTCATAGGGAGGTATTTGGGCAGTTTGTAAGGAGCAATTTGGCATCCATAAATTCTAATCTCTGTATGGTTCTGGTACAGATACCAGTCTCCCACCTTGTTGTTCTTGGCCAACAGTAACACCCTTTTGATTTCTTGGTTGATTCTAGGCTGAGGGCTACTAGTCAACATGTTCATGACTGGATGGAAAAATCAATCGATGAAGTCCTTATAAGTGAATGTAGTGGAGTATTTCTGGATCAAGGGTTTCCAATAAACAACTGATCTTTGGTTTCCCTTGGTATCCAACTTCTGGATGCTGACAGGGAATTTATCTGATTGATAATATAAAAACATATGAAATAACATAGAGGAGTACTTGAAGACTCTCTCAGTTGGTAGTCTGGTGAACTGTTCATGCATCCTATCTGCAATGAACTGAGCATAGTTGTACATGACAGCAGGAGGCTTGCCTGGGCTAAAAATGGAAAGAAAGGCCAGGACAACCTCATCCACATGCTCATCTGAGGTATATCCTAAGATACAAGAGAGCATGGTAATAATCTGTCTGCCTCTCTCTGAAAAATGGTGGCAGCATAAGGAGGACTATCTATGGGAGTATGGCGGTCTTCTATGATGAAAGTCTGGAAAATTTGTGTTATTTTAGCCAGGTCTAGTTTGACATATAGGTCTAGCAAGTCACCAATAGACAATGGGGTCTCATTAGGGCTTGGTTGGACCTACAGCATTTGGTTAATAGACTCTGCAGTGATGGTAAATAACAGTTTTTGGTTAGGGGCAACAATAGCTCTTTGGCTAAGAATATAGCAAGCATGATAGAAATGGATGATATCTGGGAAAATGTGCACTTCTGGAAACAAATATTTGGGTAAATTAGATTCCCAAAGGTGGATGTCATCATTATGGTTTAGAATCTGTCCTTACTCCAGCAGTGGAGCTTTAGAAGGTAAGCTGGGGAAGTAGTATCTTTTATTTGAAAATCCCTATCTGTTAATGCCAAGTGGTCAATTTCCAGGTGAGGGGTTTACAGAGGTCTCACATCCAGAGAGGTCTAGGAAGCCATATTTAGGAGTAGAGGTATGAAGTAAGCTTGTAGTGGTTGTAGAAATAGGAATAGTGAGTTGGTAGTTACAGTTTGTAAACGAAGGGTTTGGGGTATACAAGTAAATTACTCTTCAATTTAGGAAAATATATTAATTAATTTGAATTGATGAATCTTTCAATTGGACTGTATGCTTTCAATTTAAAGGGTCGTTCTGGTTTTCCCAAGAATACCTAGAATTTGGTGGTATGGCTTGCAAACCGAGTTCAATGGTGAATGCAGAGGGTACGGTGGCTTCAGCTGTGAATTGGTTGCTTGAATTGGGTGTAGGGAGCTTCTTCAAGTAGCAGACAGTGGTCAATTTTGGTCGCAGAAGTTCAGGGTGTCGCAGAATGGCTCGAGCAGTAGTTATAGTGAAAACGAGTGAAAAGAGTGAGTTGGGGCTTTCCCGACCTTTTAATGGGTAACGGTTACATTTTGGCGCGGAAACTACAAATGAATAGTGGGTGGTTTTTGTTCTGGGCGGAGAGGTGGTTTTCTGGGCCATCGCACCGCTTTTGGAGGGCAGGCGATATTTTTCACGAGCACACGATCTAGCCTGGGACCGCCACGTAGCAGAAAAGCACCTAGGAAAAACGCGAATCTCACGTGCTCTCGGGCTACTATCGGTCGCACAGTGAACTCGCGCGATATGGATGTGCACCATTGGATTTGGGGGTAGGAGATCTGACGGTAGTCGCGTGGTTAAGCTGCACGAAGGGAATCGAGGAAGGGATTTACGGGGCCCGGGGTTTAATTACAAGTAATTGTAATTAATTAGTAAATAAGGTAGGGATTAGATATAAGCAACGGGTTTAATTAAGTGGGACCAGGGGTTATGTGGCAAGGTTTATTAACTGCACCGAGGGTTGGTGGGTTAAAAGGGTTTTTCAAGGAAATATGAAGCGAAGAGTTAATTAAATAATGTGGGGGGATAAAACTTAGGATAAGGGGGTTTTTGGGTTTTTGAAGGGAAATAGGTAAATTAATAATGGGGGAAGTTAATTTTTGCAATGGGGAATGGTTTTCACACTAGGGAAAGGGGGTTGTGGGTAGGGAAATTATTTTTGAAGGGTAATTACTAGGGAAATGTGTGAAACCAAGGAGTAAGGGTAAAAATGAGGGTAAAAGGGGATTTATAAATGATAAAGGGATAATGGGGAAATTAGCAAATAAGCATGTGGGAGCACAGTGAAATGAGAGGGAATGAGTTAAACAAGATTGTGAACATGTTTTTCTTTCTCATAAATGCCCCTGCACATGAAACATAGGATTAAGCATGATAAATGTGCTTTTGACTCAGCAACCTTGTACATTTGCAACCTTTCTTCTACCTACCCTTTATTTATCCAAACATTTTTTCTTCATTTTATTGGGTGCATTTGAGCTTGTTGACCCTTTATTTCATTTTTTTTATATAAGAAAACTATCTAATTCTAACCTTATAACTTCCAATGGCTCAGATTAAACTGATGAGCTCATTTTTATTCTCTATCTGACTATTGATCTACCAAGGTTAAACGGTTTGGCTAGATCTTTATTCTCTATCTATCAACATAAAATTTAAAACATGAATGAGTCAAGATTAAGTTGTTTGACCATCATGGATTGTGGCATTTCTAACAAGCTACACACAACATTATTTTGCATAGTAAAGTAAAAAGTAGTGGCATTTGAATTTGCACACCTTCATGATCTGTTTGATTTCTTTTTGCGGTTCATATCCTTTTTTTCTCTTTCTTTTTGTCATTTGATTGTTCTTTTAGGACATACCCTCTTTACATTTTTTAATTTTTAATATGGAAAACATTTTGCAGAAAGCAAAAGTATGTACAATATTACAAGACTAACCATAGCCAATTCAAAATTATGAAACCTATTATTATAGGACCCTAACACATTCGTTAAAGACATAGACCGAGAAATTGGGATAACAATCAAACCATACTAGCCCATTGGACAGAGGAGCAACAATCCCACCAAGCAAGGAGTCAGTGTAGTGTACTTGTTATGAGTGAGGTCTCTTATAGTTTCTAAGAAGAATGTGTTTAATCCTCTATGAGTTAAAGTAGAGATCCTGACTCTTATACAACCAATACAGACATATGAAGTATTATGTTTGTGGGCTTTCCGTTGAAGTTCTTTGGGATATAACATGGTTTGGATGGATTATGTGTTTTCCTGAATTTAACTAACACATTCCTTAATAGAAACTCTTGTTATAGCTTTGAGATGAAATACAGAGAGATTAGAGTACACTTCTGAGGGGCTGATATTAGGAAGCTTCCATCGTGATGAAGGGTGGCTTTCTACAATCTCTAGCTTGGCTGAATTTATTATAGATGATGATGCATTATGAAATAGACTTTGCATATCAAGATTTTCTGTTTTTTGTTCATTCTCTTGAACTTCACGAAAAGAAATAGATTTGTCCAGCTTCCATTTTTAACTGAGAAGAAGTTATAGAATTACTCGGAGAACCAGAAGTTACTAGCTCTGATACCAATTTGTCACAGAGGCTTCCTCTGACGGAGAATGAAGCTTGTAGATGAAAATGATTCTGGATTGAGCTACACAAACCTTTAGACAGATCCAATGCAAACACGCTTTTTCAATGGCCTCTTGCCTATACAAGAAAATTGCACTCGAGGATCCTAAGCGAACCTCAGATGAACCTCAAACGAACTTCACTCAATCACAGAAAGTTTATACGCAGAGATATAGCACAGAATGGAACTTCTTCTTTTTATTAAAGAAACTGGATGTTATAGTAGATGAGTATTACAAATAGATCCAAAGATCAACAAGACACAAAACTATCTCAGGCCAAACCAAAGATTGACTGCAAAGGCATTTACCAGTTATACTAGCTCATTATAAGCTAGGAACCAAAGGCTTCCTGGCCTGTTGCAGACTTTGTCTATGAACCAAAGTAGTCTAAACCAAAGGACTCTTCACCTATGAAAGTTCGGCCACTTTAGGTTCTCACCAAGCTCACAGGTCCTGATGTGTAGGCTTCTCAAACTTTCGACTCCTAGACTCTTACACACTGAGCTCTCTCAATCTCTCTCAAAACTCTCGATGCCCCAAATGGTTCTCTTCCCCCTTATTTATAAGAAGTTGGGAGGGGACAAAAGGAATCCTATGGTACTATTGATACTGACTAGTGTCTTTTTCGTAGATGCTCTGAGATGTGGGTCAAATGCACCAATCGTCAAAGAAGTGCTCCGAGTCTTAGAGAATCGTCCGGTAAAGTCTTGTAATAATGACTTTTTGGGACAGGGAATCATCCTATAAAGTATACAAAGTGGATATGTAAGGCCTCCATCAATACCTTTATTTACATAGTGGAGATATTATCGAAATCCCACGATATCGGTCACACTCATCATCAGGTGACTATACTTTTACATTATTTCACACAGTGGATGCTTTTATTGTGCAAAGCCCACAAGAAACATATATATGTATAATAGTTATGTTTCCAACATATTTGTTCCAGGGAATCTTTGTTTGGAATATCTTCCACTATTGTCCCATGCTTTAGAAAAGATGCATCGAACTATCATGGGCTTCCCAAGTACTATTTGATGCTTTATTTTTGTCATGACTACGCATTGGTGATGTTTAGCCATAAAATCCAAAAGAATCCCATCATCGGTGAATCTATTTAAATTTGCTACAATTTTACAAGGTTGGTGAAAGCAGTCCATACATTCTTCACATGCTTATCTGTAATCTGATTGGAAATAAATGGGGTCCATGGCAGTATTGTTGATGTCGAACCATGTCCACCATACTTTTAACCAGTCGGGCTGATGTAGTAGCTGAGTGACAAATAGTGATCCAAATTTTAAGAGAGTATAATAGGTACCATCTGGTTTGTCTCTGCAAAGTAGGTTCCACCATAACTTTTTATATCCAGAGAAATCATAAACAGAATCAAGAAAAATAAGTTTTGGATTGTGTTGAGGCCACAGGAGTCTATGGAAATCTGGATCTCTAGCTCTATTTATCACATATTTTTTGTAGAAAATATTACATTTGTTATTTTCCTCTCCCCAAATTATGTGCAGGTCTTTGAAATGAAGGTTTAAGGCATCTTCTGCCCGATTTGCCAGATGTCTAGAATGGTCAAAAACCATATCATGAATCCATTTTCTAGATTTTGGATAAACCTTTTGTTCTAGGACAAAATGTTGTAGATCTCCATGAGGTTGGAGATTTTCATCTAAGACCCGAGTGTTTTGAAGCTATCGAGTGGGTTTCCAAGAATTTATATAATCTTCCCACTTCATGGAGTCTGGAATTTCTCTGAGAGTTTCATGACTAAGAAAAAGATACCATTTAGCTACTATAACCATTAGATGGGCATGTTCTTGGAGATTTTCTCTACTAAGAAAATCAGGAATACAATTTTTACTGCCCTTTATGTGTTCAATTTCAAAATCAAAGTTTGTGAAGAGATATTGCATCGCGCAAACTTTGACTCTCCTCGTTTCTTGATATCTTTGGTTAACACCTTTTTCATGGTTGAAGCATCAGTTCTTAGAAGAAATCTTTTATTTATTAGGTGTATATCAAATTTATCGATGCAATTCGAGGCAGCGTTTACTTCTTTCTCAATAGTTGAATAGTATTTCTCTACGGGATTCCACACACCTGAGGCAAATTGGATAATTTGTTCTTGATATTCTTAGATATGAATATTGGGACAATTTTTAGTTTTATGTAGTTTCAAACCACATTTATAACACTGGATGTGGACTAAGGGTTTTTTTTCTTCTCTTTTCTGCCTATCCTATTGGTGTTTTCTAACATTTTCTTGGGACCTTTTCCCTCTATGTAGTTTTGATTCTCCCCCTGTGGACAATTATTTGAAGTATGTCCTTTTTTCGCACATAACCAATAGGTAAGCCTCTTCCAGGCTTCTTGTTTGTGAGTCTTAAGATGAATATCTTGAGGAACGCAATAGTGAGAATTTGGAATTATTTTGTAGTAGCCTTTTGTTTTTCTTATTCTTTGGGGTTTTACAGGATGGTTCAATTTTATTTTTGAGATTTTCTTAAGGGCCTTTGTTATGAAACCAGCTCAAGAAAAGATAGAAAAGATAGATCAACGCCTTAGAATTCAGCCTCTTCGAGGGGGCAACCTCCTTTACATTACATAAATGAACAATTTTTTGATAATACAAATGACAAAACCTCCTTTCTATATATAGGAGTCTAAGGAGTCACAATATAATCCAGCCGACCTAACAATAATAATATAAAGCCACAAAAATAACAATAGAGGGATTCTATGGGGCACAGAAATAACAACATGGGGGTAATAGGGGCACAACAATATAAATAAGGGGTATAACTACAATAGTAATGGGGTAATCACTAGTATTATAGGGACCCAACATGGCCCTCTCCTTCAAAAAAGTGTTGTCCTCAACGCTTGAGTAGTTCTGGATACTTCTGCATAAAATTCTCATCCTCCCATGTGGAATCTTCAGCGGATAAGTTCTTCCACTTGATAAGATACTCTGAAATTGCTCGATTTCGTAGTTGTCGAGTTCTTGTTTTTGTGACTGCTTCCGGTTCCAATATAATTTTTCCTTCCTCATCAAGTTCTGGCAATATTGTTTGCACTGGGAGCTTGTCGCCTATGACCTTCTTTAAACATGAAACATGGAAAACTGGGTGCAATCGAGAAGCTGCAGGAAGCTCCAATTTGTATGCCATAGTACCAATCTTTTGCAACACCTTGTACGGACCATAGTACTTTGGTGATAATTTATTATCCTTCTTAGCTTGCTTTAGGGACATTTGCTTATATGGTTGTAGCCGTAGGAGTACCCAATCACCTACATCAAAACTTCTTTCACTGCGATGTTGATCTGCCTGTTGTTTCATTCTATTTTGTGCCAACACGAGGTTATCCTTTAAGAGTTGGAGGACTTGTTGTTGATGTTCGATGTGATGTTCCACTGCCTGAACCTTAGAATTTTCTCTTAAATATGATGTGATGGATGGTGGATGATACCCATAAAGTGCCATAAATGGGGTCATTTTTGTTGCTGCATGGAAGGAAGTGTTATACCACCATTCAGCCAGAGGCAACCATTTGACCCATTGTGTCTGTTTATCAGATACAAAGCAACGAAGATATCCTTCCAAACATTTGTTTACTATCTCAGTTTGCCCATCAGATTGAGGATGATAAGATGAGCTATGAGCTAACTGAGTACCAAGACAAGAAAATAATTCTGTCCAAAAATTTCCAGTGAAAATGGGATCTCTGTCACTTACAATAATCTTTGGGTTTCCATGTAGCTTTTGAATTGTTTCCATAAATGCAGTAGAAACTGTACTGGCTTTAAATGGATGTGATAATGCACAAAAATGTGCATACTTGGTAAGTCTGTCAACTACCACCATGATGACACTCTTTCCCTCAGACTTGGGTAAACCTATGATAAAATCCATTGAAACCTCCTCCCAACGTTGGCTTGGAATGGATAAAGGTTGTAATAGACCCGGTGTCTTAATTGTTTCAACTTTATTTTGTTGGCAAACCAAACATTCCACCACAAACTTTTGAATATCTGATTTAAGGCCATCCCAAAAAAATTCATTCTTAACCCTGTGGTAAGTTTTTAAAAATCCCGAGTGCCCTCCTAAGGGAGAAGTGTGCAATTCCATAAGAATCTTTTGTTTTAGCTGGGAATTCTTACAGAGGTATAAGCGATCTTTGTACCATAATGAATCATTTTGCCAGCTAAATGTATCAGACGTACTGGAATCTTGTTGTAGTTTTCGAATAAGTGCCCACACTTCTTCATCATTCTTCCATTCCTCCCTTGCTTCGTTTATCCAATCTGGTTGGATAATAGAAATGGCGCACAACAATGCTTCCACATCCTCATCCTTGCTTGAGAGTGCATCTGCCACCACATTTTGCTTCCCTTTTTTGTAGATGATTTCAAAGTCATAACCCAACACCTTTGTGACCCACTTTTGTTTCTCTTCAGAGGATAATCTTTTTTCTAAAAAGTATTTAAGGCTATCATGATCCGTTTTTACCTTGAAGTGTCTTCCCATTAGGTAGGGTCGCCATTTCTTAAGTGCATGGAGTATTGCCAACATTTCCTTCTCATAAATAGCTTTGCTTAAAAACTTTCCCTTGATTGGACGACTTTCAAAAGCAATGGGTCTTTCATCTTGCATTAGAACAACACCAATTCCATTTCCTGAAGCATCACATTCCACAATAAAGGTTTTTGTGAAGTCTGGTGTAGCTAAGACCGGTGCTTGGCACATTGCCTCTTTAAGATGTTCAAAGGCCTTTGTTGCTTCCGGAGTCCATGAAAATGCATCTTTCTTCAATAATGTTGTTAGAGGTGCTGCTATTCTCCCATAATTCTTAACAAACTTGCGATAATACCCTGTCAACCCAAGAAATCCTCGCAGATGCTTTATGGATGTGGGGATTTTCCATTCCTTAATGGCTTTAATTTTGCTAGGGTCTACCTTAACTCCTTCATGAGATACAATATGACCCAAATATTCCACCTCCTGGACTCCAAAGAAACATTTGGATCTTTTTGCATATAATTGTTTCTCCTCCAATAGTTGTAGCACCCTGTCAACATGTTCAACATGATCCTTCCAAGACTTACTGTAGATTAGTATATCATCAAAAAATACTAACACAAATTTTCTAAGGAATGGTTTGAAAATTGAATTCATCAAACCTTGAAATGTTGAAGGTGCATTAGTAAGGCCAAAAGGCATGACCAAAAATTCATAATGACCCTCATGAGTTCTAAATGCCGTTTTCAGAATGTCTTCAATCTTCATTCTAATTTGATGATATCCCGAACGAAGATCCAACTTGGTGAAGTAAATTGATCCATGCAATTCATCCAGTAATTCATCAATGACAGGAATGGGGAACTTATCTTTAATAGTGAGCTTGTTGAGCTCCCTATAATCTGGACACATGCGCCATGATCCATCCTTCTTGTGCACCAATACTACTGGAGCAGAGAAAGAACTTTGACTTGGTTGAATTATACCAGCCTCTAGCATTTCTACAACCATACGTTCAATTTCACTTTTTTGGACATAGGGATATCTGTACGGCCTGATGTTTGGAGGAACACTTCCTGGAATCAGATGAATAGCATGATCATGGTCACGCATAGGTGGGAGATCTTTGGGAGTCTCAAATACCTTGGAATGATTGTCCAGGACTTTTTGGAGATCTGGAGAAATAGATGATTCCGATGTGGAAACATCTAGCGAACATAATTGTGCAATTACACCTCTTTGCTCCTTTTTTAGAAGCTTTGTCATACCATTAGAGTTGATTATCTTTCCTGGTTTCCCTACAATACCCCTTAATTCAACTTCCTTTCCTTCCATAGAAAATTTGATGAAAAGTTCTTGAAAATTAAAAGCTATTGTACCCAAGGATTGTAGCCATTGGACTCCTAGTACAACATCAGCACCTCCCATTGGAATGGAAAGAATTGGGCTAGTCAATACATATTCTCCCATGGATATCTTGATATTATGGCACCTTCCAGAGCAATTTATTGTTCCTCCATTTGCAATCATCACTTGACACTCTGGTGCTGGATATAGGAAGCAATTCAATTCTTTTGCTACCCTACAATGAATAAAATTGTGGGTGCTTCCTAAATCAATCAACACTATTACCTTTTTCTTCTTGATTTGTCCTTCTATCTTGATGGTTTGAGGAGTGGTAATTCCCGCCAATGCATTACAAGATATGGTCGGATTTATTTGTTCTTCATCTAGGCTTTGTTCCTGGAGTATATCTTCTTATTTTGACCTTTCTTGCTCCTTTTCTTCTTCCTCTTCACAATCTATGTAGAATAATTTCTTCTCAACACACTTATGACCTTTAGTGTATTTGCTATCACAACTGTAACAAAGCCCTTTTGCTCTTTTTTCTTCCAATTGCTGTGGTGTCAACCTTATAGGTTGTGGAAGACTAGGGGCAGCAACACTTCCGTCTTTATAGTTGTGAGTGGTATGCTTCCTGGTTGCCATAATTTTGCTTTCCATTTTTCTTGCTAACCTGAATGCCTTCTCTAATGAATCAGGTTCCCAAAGGCGAACATCATGTTGGATATTATCCTTTAAAGACCCTATGAACACATCAATCCTATGCTCCTCTGGAATATCTTTTACCCTTATGTTCAATTTTTGGAACTCCTCAATGTGCTCCATTACTGAACCCTTTTGTTTGAGACTTATCAATTGGCTAAAAAAAGTGTTGCTTTTTGTATCTTCATAATGTGCTATCAATTCTTCCGTAAAAATTGCCCAAGTGATAAATTTTTTACGAGAGCAAAGCCATTGATACCATACAAACTGATTTGGTTCCAAATATACAGTTGCCATACGTACCTTTTGTGTGTTTTGCACATTATTGAGATCGAAGAACTGCTCCATCTGTAATATCCATGTGGCGGGATCCTTGCCATCAAACTTCCTCATATCAATTTTTGGAATATGGTGGGTCTTCGATCCAACATTAGCGTCTATGGAATCATGATTAACATTACTTTTAATCACATCATGAGTTTCCTTTACAACCTTTTCACCATCAGTAAGTATTTCTTGTAGAAAATTTGTCAAATCTGTCTTCAAATCTGTCCTCAAATCTGTCTTCAAATCGTCCATCTTAGCTTCCATGCCCTTTATCTTAGATTCCACGCCATTTATCTTAGATTCTATGCCATTTATCTTAGATTCCACGCCACTTATCTTAGCTTCTGTTAGCTTTTGTGAGCGTGACATTTGTTGCACTTGTTCTTGTATTTTTGATATATCATGTAGCATTTCTTCCTCTTCTTCATGAGTCATGCTCAAGCTTTCAGTTTCCTTACTAGGTGTTTGCATTTTCTTTCCTCGGGGCATCAGTTACCGATAATAATGCTTTACTATGCCCTTTGAATTCCGTTAAACCAAGCTTACACAAAAATTTAAAAAAAACTACACACCTTTTTTCACTTTATAGAAGCCTGATATTGAATTTGATGTATCTCTGTAATTTCAGATCATCCAGTTCTAAAATTATGATCTGTAGTAGCCTTCTACGTCCTCTTTCCAATGCCACAAGTCTGACCCAAATTGGATTCTCCAAGGAAGAGTTATGTGAAATCCCCCACAGTGACTTGCTTTTAGAGTAGTTCAGTAGAGCGAACTTGTACGACGTGCCATGAGTCACTGTTTCAACCTTTGAATCTGAAACACACATACAAGAAACTAAAGTCCGTCCTCTTTCTGTACCTTCTTACGAAATTTCAATCTGATCCCCAGAGAGAAAGTTATGACGATTTTCCCCAGGTCACCTGTTTTGAATGTAATTCAGGAGTCTACAAAAAGACCAAATTCCTCAGATCATATCTCCGCAAATATAGCGCGAAAAGCTCTGAAATTCGGACCCCAGGTTCAGCGTGATTTCTTCTCAAATGGGTTTTTCTTGCAACTTTTTAAACGTCACAGAAAAAAAGTTATAGCGAAAATTCCACGATGACCTGTTTGGATCAGCGAAACCCTAGAATCCAAAGCTCTGATACCAAATGTTATGAAACCAGCTCAAGAAAAGATAGAAAAGATAGATCAACACCTTAGAATTCAGCCTCTTCGAGGGGGAAACCTCCTTTACATTACATAAATGAACAATTTTCTGATAATACAAATGACAAAACCTCCTTTCTATATATAGGAGTCTAAGGAGTCATAATATAATCCAGCCGACCTAACAATAATAATATAAAGCCACAAAAATAACAATAGAGGGATTCTATGGGGCACAGAAATAACAACATGGGGGTAATAGGGGCACAACAATATAAATAAGGGGTATAACTACAATAGTAATGGGGTAATCACTAGTATTATAGGGACCCAACAGCCTTCTTCATCATTTTATTTTGTACAACAAGATCATTAATAGATAGACCATATTTGTTGCAGATAGATCTACTATCAGGTAGCCTAGACAATTTATGTACAAATTTATTCAGCTTCATATCTGTGCATAGTCCAACCAAGGCTTTTGTTATGGTACTATATATTTCCCCCCCAGTATAAGATTCATAGGGGTTTTGGAATACTTCTTGAATTTTCAAATAATCTACAAATTTAGGAGGTAGAGTTGCAAGATACACTCATTTCCATAAGAGATTCTTGCTATCTTTTACTTCATATATTTTTTGCTTCCAATCCCTATGGAAGTCTTCATACTGGGACATTTTTTTAAATTTGAGATTCATTAATATTAGAGAGTGTTTATCTGATATTTCTAATTCTACATCACACCAGTATTCAAGGATGAATGACGTCAGAGCTCCAATCATGTTATTTTGGGGATCCCCATTTTCATTATGTACAACATCCCTTGCTTCATCTTTAATTATTTCTTCTGCCATTTTATCTACCAATGCTAGAGAGGATTATGTTTCCCACCATCTTGGAAGTGTACCAATAAAACATTAAATTAGTGTCTTACAGGCTTCTACTTCACTTTTACCCCTCATGCACATTAGCTTATATTCAGTGAACATTTGATCAATCATCTGTCTTATCTGATCGAAACTTAGATTGTCAATGTTCCATTCTTTATGTGCATCATTGAAAATTGTTTGAGATTCGACAGCTTACCCTTACCACTCAAATCAGGAGCAGGATATCTTGAGTATTGGTTGGGTAATGGATTATAAACTGGCAGTAGATGAGAGTCAAATGAGGTTTCTGACTTCTATGATTTCTCTTTAGGCAAAAAACTGAGAAATTCATCTACTGATTTCTTGATAGAATGTATGGGGATAGGATGGCTAAACAATAGTGAAGAAGGAATGTCTTAATCTTTGGATGTAGAAAACAAGTTTCCCAATTGCGAGGAAAGATCTCCAATCTTTGTATGGGTCAACACAAAGGCTTTGTGGATTTCATTTTCGATTTCCTCAAACTATCCATCTATTTTTGTAGACAATGTCCTTATTTCACTATGACCTTCTCGTAAAAATCCTTCTATTGTAGAAACAGAAAACTGGAAATCATTTAGACTTTTATTTATACTATTTACATAGACTTGCAGAGACTCTACTTGTTCTTTTTGTGCATTTGATGTTGATGCATGCATATATAAACCTTTCAAAGCAGTATTGGTCCAATTTACTTGTTCACTAACTCTTTGTATTCTTCCCTCTATTCCTATAGATGAGTCATCTTTGAGGACTAAAGGTACTGCTTTAACCACTTTTCATGTTTCTCCAAGGATGATCCCTTTATATGGAAGAAAAATAGAGGTGGATTCTATCTTACTACCATCACAAGTTGTCTAATGGTGTTTAGAAGAAGATTATGTTGATAACATTTGTAAATCCATGTTTTCTTCTTGCTTCTTCCATTCATAAAAAGAAATCCATAAATCTGTATAATCCATATATTCCTTCCATGTTAATGAAAGATTTGTTTTTTCTGCTAGGGATGTAGTCAAATTGAATTCTTTGGTATCTGGATGAATAAATAAATCCCAATTTATCATTCTTTTCATCCATTTTGAATTTACTTTATACTTAGGACAACCTTCCATGAGAAAAAATAACTTAAACATCTCAGTGTAACCCATGCCATTAAGGAGAGGTACGCATGCCTTAGTTAAAGAGAGTGTAACATATGCGTTAAAAGAGCATAAGAGGAATCTTTTATGACATGTCTATAATGCGTGTAAGAGGAATATGTCATTCTTTGATGAATGCATAAAATAGAGTGTAATATATTATTAAAAGAGAGAGAGAGAGAGAGAGTTGCATAGAGCCATTGGAATCATCAAGGAGAAAGGTGTGAAGTGATTGAGGAGATGAAGGTGACTTATAATTCCCTTTTTAATAATAATATCATATTATCATAAAAGATAATAATAATATTGAGGATTAAGTCAATATTGAACTATTAGGATTGATTAGTGATATGTTAAGTGTTTTTCCTTCAACTATGCTTGATTACCAATCTATGCAAGGTGATTTACTATTTTTGGAAAGTCATACTTGAAATGCTAAACATGACTTTCTATTTTTAGAAAGTCACTGCATAATTTTCAAAAACAATATTTTATTACGAAAATTCATCCCTAAGTTGCCCATGAGTGGTAATTTTCTTCCGGAGAATAAGGATTCCACATCCATATTACATGCATCTCCATGCCTTAGTAGATTGAGGACTTTGTGCCCTAATCTACTCCAGGGATCTAAGATTCCACACCTTAATATTTTAAATATTTGGACTCTGCAGCTCAATCTTTTTATTATAGATCCAAGACTCCATGTCTTTATCTTTCATGGATTTAGGACTCTGTGCCCTAATTTCCATGGATTCTCATCTCCTCTACTTTGAAACTTTGTGCTTCACCTTAAGGAACTGATTGTGAGCTCATACCCATATAATGAATCATTGGTAAGGTCTTGTTCCAAGGCCAAGAATTATGCATGGATTCTACAGTCATTTTAGTGTTGAAGAAATGACTTCCACATTTATTTATAATTTGAACATCCTTGTTTGCAAATAACCACGTCCCCTGCCACATCCTACTCAAGACAATATTGAGCATATATAATCCTACAAATCATGTATCATGATTTCTAAATGAATTCCACATTGATTTATAATTTAAGCATCCATATTTGCAAATAGCTGGGCATCGTGTCACATCTTGCTCAGTACAAGATTAAGCATATATAATCATAAAAATCATGTATCATCCATAAATCATAATTAACCATATGTTCCACATAACCATGATTATAAATGGATCTATGTGTCTCAATCCTAGATCACCATCCATGTGATACACCTATGTCCAAAATAGGATATCAAAAGAGAAAACATCAATAATATGAACTTAACCAAAACCAACGTTTATCATAAGCACGTAGCAACCATGTGACCTCAACTAAATCTATAGCATACAAGCATATACATAAGTCTAGCATGCATAATCTTAATATCAATACATCAAAATCACCCTCCAATTGTCATCGAAGTTATCTCACCAATAAGGGACACTACATATTCCCCCTCTTAGGCTAAACTTGGCCCGATTTTTTTCCTACATTCATAAGATACTTAGTTCTTTTCGATTCTCCTGTCAATAAGGTGTTAGCCTTGTGTATATTTATTTGATTTCTTTTCCTTCATACCAATCCATATTTTAATGTTTTCTAAATTGGAAGCAACTCCATGAAAACCAAAACATATCATTCTTAATCAGGTAGAATATATATCTATGCCATATTAGGCATGTTTTGACATAAAATGCCAAATATTTCTATATTGAAACCAGCCATACAATTTATAGTACTATATCAAAATACTATTTTATGTAATTGATATGACATCTACTTAAGTTATCTATAATACTTTGATATTCTACATGTTTTTCTTTCTCATAGTTTGCATGAATCCTACATGTGTCATCTTCTTGGTTCTATAGTATGTTGAGTTTTCCAAGCTATAAATAGCTCACACATTGGTTGTATAAACAACAATGATGGTCCATCCCATCTCACAATTAGTTTTGCATACAAGAAACATAAAAGCATCCACATACAATTGTCAGTGAAACTACACAACAAAACCTAATGTCATATATAAAACCCACTCTTACATCCCACTTGATTTATGTCTTCTCAATCCAAGTTTCCCCTTTTCATTCCATAAGACATCCTTGCAATCAAAATCTTTAGGATCTACCTATAGTTTTTACTAAATGTTTACTCTTTAGGAAAAATCACAATTTAAGGTTCAAGACGCCATGATTTTTTTAAACTAGCAAGCCAAGGTTCCATACATTCCTCATTTACCCACTTATGTATTTTAGACCATTCCTTTAGTTCTCGTAATATTCATTATTATTCACTTCTCTTACTTGAGAATCAATTATGAATGACTCTGTTAGAACATCTTCATTCCGAAAGAAAATTAATGATATATTTTTCGAAAATGACTTGAAACCAAGAACAACTCTCATAATTATGCAAATATGGTATCTATATTATTGAATCTATCTTGATAACTGTAAGTCAATTTGTTTTCCAACTATAAAATTTCTCATGATTTCTATTCAGTAATTAATCAATTCATTTGGTTTAAGGTTTTATTCCTTACTACTAATACATACACAAAACCAACCTATGAAAACCATACATTTCTCAAAATATAAAGAAGCTTGTTGAATTTAAATAAGATTTAGACTATCACAAGGGAATTTCTAGCCTAAAGCTAAACCCTTTTTTCTTAAAGAGAATTACCACCCTCTCAAAAGATTACAACCTTTTGTAGGACTAATAACTACTCATACAACTATACATCCAAGCACAAATTACTATTTCCAACGATCTCTTCCATTCCACATACAATACAATCATCTTAGGTTTCTAAATCATGCAACAATTCCAATGCATCAAAATGTGATCTCACTCTCCTTCAATTTATCCCTCAAAAAATGTCACGAGCACATATTCTTGTAAAACAATAAATCTAATAAGTTTTTCATTAATCACGTACATTTTTCCTTTAAGTTCAAATAAAACAAAGTCTCACCACAAAACATGTTTATCTTCTAAACATGTTATTCTCTTAACAATTTACAAGTTAATCAAATTTCAAGAAAGCAGTTCATCAAGTTCATAAACAATATGAATTTTGACTCGATCACCTAACTAACAATAGTTTAGAGCAGTTCATGAGTTCAATCCTCATAATTTCTCTAATTAATTTAGTTTAAATAGAATTCAACCAATATGCAATTGATAAAATTATTAAGGAGACTATTATGGCTTTCCTAGATCTAATTTGTCTTAAGCCAATAGAAAAGATATTTCATCAACTTATCACAATAATTTTTTTCAACATTTTAAGAATTTGAAAATCAATTTAATTCTACTTAATTCCAACACATACAAAAGTATTACAATAATAGGGGATAGACACCTAGTTCACACTTGACTCCATATATCAAAATCAGTTATTCCAAACATCATAAACCACCTAATGGTGTTCACTATATCAATTTTAGTACCTTCATTTGTAATCAAATGAAAATAATGAATTTAAATCTCAAGCAAATTCATGTTACGAACCTCTATCCATTTAACTTTAATTACACATAATCAATCCTCCTTAATCATGTCTATGAGATTTCATCATAATAATTTGTTCATTCTAACCAGAAGAATTACTTAGCTCATAGATATATGTTTGTGTGGATTCTACACCCATACCTTACCTCATAGATATATGCTAGTATGGATCCCACACCCATACATTAGCTCATAGATATATGTTAGTATGGATTCCACACCCATACATAACTTAAGGAAAACATAACCTTTAATTGTTCCTTAAAATTGTTGAAGAATCTAAGGCAAATGGGTTTAATGTAATTCTTATAAACTTGATAACAATTTGTGAAGTGCTTTTGCAATTTATCTTAGCTTAATCTTCTTCTTATTATTAGTGTGTGTGTGTTTGCTTCATAATGCTGCCAAAACAAAGAGACAAGAACACAAAATGTTTGGCATTATGCCAGGTCTAAAACCTCTCCCTCTTGGAGAGGAAAACCTGCATAAAATTCTTCTTATGGATATTCAATTGACAAACACCAAGACCATGACTCTTGACCCTTTCAGCCACTCCAAGATCAAGATAACATTCTTCTTCCTTGTCACTGTTGATATCATCATTATTGCTGCACTATTGAGATCTTTATTGTTGCAACTTTATTGATTTACTCTCACCAAGGTCTTCACCGTACCATTGAGATCTTCATGAGGTCTGCTCCTTGATTCACTAAGATCATGACTTGTCTTATCATAGCTCTGCCTTCACCGAAATCATGGTTGCACTCTTACATAACATGTCTTCACTAATGCATAGAATTTTGTGTCTTATCTTCATTAGGATTATAACTAAGAACTTCATTTGCATTAGGATCATGATTGATGTCATGATAACAGTGATGACTGTGTCTATACTTCATCGAGATCCTTATGAAGTCTGAAACAATTATTGTAACCTTGTGACTAGGCTGAGCTGGCAGAGAGATATGTGAGGGTGTCATTACAACTATCATTGAGACTGCACCTTACCATCGTTCACCTATCGGAGATGTTGTCTTGTACCATCCGAGATTCAGTCTTGTACCATCCAAGATTCTACCTGCACCTATCTAAGAGTTTCAGAGCCTTCGCTGAGATTTCTTCTTGTTTTTGCGAATACCCCAACTGGGTATATATAGTGGTTGTGTCTCTAGTTTGAGCCAACTTGTTCAGGTGAACCAACATGTCATCTAGTCATTAATATATATAATTTTGCAGATCGATATGATCTCTTTTCATTTCTTTGTTTCCAGGCTTCTTCTTTGAAGGATGGTGCTTGTCTTGGAGGGTTGCTTGACACTAGGTTGACTTGTGTTTATTACATATATGTTCAAGAAGAGCTCTTCAATATAATTTTGACTCTTTGACTTTCCTAGACCTATAAAATGAGCAATAAACTCATTCATATAATTTATAAAAATAATAGTTCTTTTTCTTGACAAGTACAAAGATCAAAATTACATTGACAAATACCGAACCTAGTTACCCTTTTCTTCAACACTCCCTCTTAACTAGGGAGGTATTTACAATGGTACTTGGTTATTCTCAATCTAAATAATTTCTCATAAGAAGAATCGGATTGGTAATCCCATCTGTATAGCATCATATCAATCAGCATTGTCATAGTGCAAGGCCTTGACTAACAGCTCCATCTCTCTATGAGACCATGAGCTACAATGCTCGCGAGACCAATGATTTATAGACACCTTCATCATTCTCTCTCAAGGTACATACCCACCCAGGTGCTCACTAAGTATGAGCTTCTAAGACCATTCTTATCTTGGGTTCCTAAACCTCAAAGAATATTGGTCCTCTTGCCTACTCTTGTCTTGGATGCCCTACACATCCTCAAAGAGTATTGGATGCCAGATGATTACCCAATCCTCCCATTCTTTCTTCCCAAGTGAAGACAAGAATGTTGTGTCTATCATGTATCTACATTTCCATTCATGGCCTTCATCTAGACTTACGGTTGCTAGTCATGTTCTAGTGCATGACACATGACATGGAAAAACACAATTTTCACTCCTTTGTAATTATGGGTGATCTTAATTCCAACTCCCTCTTGATCAGGGATCTATCAGATCTCCCTCTTAGCTAGGGACTCTTATATACATCAACATCTTCTTCTTCGTGGGTTCTTCAGCCGCTTAATCAACTTCTCTCATTGATGTCATGAAATTTAGTTGAGCTTATTTCTTGTAAGGCAACAATCATTGATCACTTTCCTTCTTATTTCGTCATGTTGCTCCTTTATTCATGGAAAGTGGCCTTCTTGGCATACATCTGTAACTTTATTCATATGGCTACTTCTTTTCTCTCCATGCACCTTTCAGGAATTTCCATACACCACATGAATGCTAGTTGTACTTGTACTTACAACTTTTGTGTTAGTAGCCCCGCATGAATTCATCTAGATATTATTCAAGAAATCAAAAAATTAAATCAAATTTTACCTTTTTAGATGGCTCTTCATCATGACATCTTCCTATAGGTAGCAGCATCCTGCATACAAGTTGACACATCTCCCAAAGATATATATTGTCAAGGGTCTTCATTTTTATTTTTTTTAGATTTTTCATCAGAGTCTTCATGTCTTTCCAGGAGATTTTCTAGTCAAATCTTATTGATCTTTTGGATGATGATTGCCTTTGGCATGGTTATATATCAATCTCTTCCTTCCTCACACATTCCATTCCCAGGAGCTTTCAATCAGATTTTCTTAATTGTATTAAACCACCTCATACTTCATATGAGGATATATTATGTTGATTTCATCTAGCGTGACTTATGCCTTTCTGCATCTTTTCAGAGGAGGAGATCCCTTTCTTTTGATCATGCTTCTTAGGATAGAAGTGATGATCTATATTCCCTGCAACCATACGACATGAAATTATAAAATTGCATATTCTTCCAACAACTTCCTTGATTGAAGAGATCTTCGATCCCTTGATCTGCTTCATGTCATCACATCATTATCTCATGGATTCCATAGGTTGGAGTTCTTGTTGAAACACTTTCTTCCTCTCTAGATTGGTGAACTCTACGATGAGGATTCCATCAAAGAATTTTGAGGATCTTGTATATCCCCATCTGGCAGATGTTTCTTTCTTTCTTTTTCTTGACTTGATGTATGATGAGCCTTAGATGACCCCTTTGTTCAATTTTCATTGAGGTTCCCAAGAGCTATATATCCTACATGTTTGGATGCCATGGATTTTTTCCATTATTCCCACAATGATGTCACGATCTCTTGTTTCTAATGCTTCCATGATGCCATGATGCATATTATTATCATTGTCATATCTTAGAACACAAGATTTAGAAGCTTATGATAGGACCCATTTTTGAGGGATACTATCTTACTCATAGGAGAGATTTGATACTCCCTCTTTCCTTGGCCCTTTTCTTTAGCTTCCTTCATCTTTCAGTGATATGAGCTTCCAAAATATTTCTATAGCATTGAATCTTCACTATACTTATTTTTCCTTTGCTTGATGACCAATCTTGCTTTTCCTTTCTTGCTTATCAATGGTGACTACCTTCTTATCATCTTTCCTAGATCTCTCAATTGAGATCTCATGAAGACATTCCTTCATTTTTTATACCTTCAATCAGTTTTAAGTGAGATGATCTTCGTTACTTTGTTTCAGAGAGTATATCTTCTAGTACTTCACATATCTCTTTTATGTCCCCGTTCTTGCTACATAGGGATGAGAGAACCTTAAGAGTTCCCTCCCATGAATTCAAAGGAGACCTTGATATGTTTACTAACTTCTCTTAACTATGAGGATAATTACATTCCTCCTCTTTCCATGCAAGGACCTTTAAGTGATTTCATATGAATCCTATGAGTCTTCTTGATGCATTCAAACAATGCTTCTCCTTCATAGACCTTTTGCATTGATATCAATGATTTCTCTTTTCTAGGACGATTATGACAGTCCTCCTTATTCTATGCAAGGACTTTCAATTATCTAACTGATTTATAAATCCATTGCAATCATGAAATCATTTAGCCAAATCTGATTATAAAATTGAAAGATACTTACTTGGTGTGTGAAGAGGAGATCTTCACCTTGATGCTTCTTTTGTTTGAGTTTCCCATCATTAGTATCCTTTCAGCACTACTTCCTTAGAGGCCTTCTAGCACCATGACATCAATGGTCTTGACATCACCGAGACTACTTCACGACCTTCCCCATTCATTTTTTGTGGTATTTTTGATTTCAACATATTGTTGATATGTTAGTGATATTATGATCTGATCTGAGCACAATGTTATTGAGATCATAATCATAGATAGATTTCAAGATTGTGATAAATATATTGGTATGGCACTGCACAGTGATGTTTGTGTGCATTGTGTTGAGAGGCAATGTACTGAGAGACCAAACTTGTCAATGAGTAACATAACTGAACTATGGGTGGCACTGTATAGATAGATTGTCTAATCACTAAAACTGCCTTGATGTAATAACTATACTGAGACAGTGAAGTAATCATGGATTGTAAGAGGTACTCCTTGGATTACTTTTGCAATATATATATATATATATATACCTAAGACTATCTTTTATGGCATGGACAAAGTTCAATGACCAAGAAGTGAGACTCACTAACATACTTCATCAAATTGAGCAAGTGCATGGCTGTAATTATCACTGTTGTTGACCTTCTTTTTGTATACTTGCTCCTTTAATTCTTTCAACCTACTTTGATATCCTTGAAGACAGATCCTTGTGTGTCTCTTTTGCTGCCCTTCATTTGAATTTAGCACCTTAGCTTTGATACCATGTTGAAGAATATAGGGCAAATGGGTTTAATGTGATTCTTCTAGACTTGATAACAATTTGTGAAGTGTTTTTGCAATTTATCTTAGCTTGATCTTCTTCTTATCATTAGTGTGTGTGTTTGCTTCATGAAACTGCTACCAAAACAAAGAGACAAGAACACAAGATGTTTGGCATTTTTCTAGGGCCAAAACCTCTCCCTCTTGGAGAGGAAAACCCGCACGAAACTCTTCTTATGGAGATTCAATTAACGAATAGCAAGACCATGACTCTTGACCCTCTCAGCCACTCCAAGATCAAGACACCATTCTTCTTCCTTGTCACTATTGATATCATCATTATTGTTGCTGTTAAAATTGGCAACTAGGGAAAAACTTCATGTGGGTCATCTTATTCATGGTTGATAATATTTTTATTAGATTCCTCTTGTCGATAGGTGTAGGATTGATATAAATATCATCCGATGCCGATAAGTATTCATGGAGATATGAATTTATTTTGATTATGGAATTATTATCAAGCTGACCTACAACTCATGTAGGCTCAGAAGCCCAACAGTCGCATCTATTCAAACACCAACATTGTGTATAAATACAAGAGGAATTTTCCTCATTTGCACTCACTCATCTCATCACATCTCTCTCTCTCTACTGCGTAGAAAAGATTCTCTTCTCTACTGCGCAGAAAAGGGTCTCTCCCTCACACATTTGAAGCCCGAAGCTCCCGAAACTGAAGAGGCAACTGCAGAAGTAAAGTTTGACCTACATGGACTAGAAGATCTCCTCATCTGAACTGTGTTGTAGGTTCATCTGAACCTCCTCTGAAAGCCACAACTTTTGGTGGTGGAATCAAGTCAATCCGATGGACGGTTTGCAAGATATCAACTGCCCTAGTTTGAAGGAAGATATTGAAACTGACGCTGCAACTGTAGAAATAAAGATTGACCTGTGTGGACTAGAAGATCTCCTCATCTGAACTACATTGTAGGTTCATCTGAACCTCCTTTGGAAGCCACAACTTTTGGTGGTGGAATCAAGCCAATCCGAAGGTCGGTTTGTGAGATATCGTATGCCCTAGTTTGATGATAAAGCTGCTAATGTTGATGTTGCTAATCTAGGGTTTGCTACTGCTGATATGAATCAGATTTATTGTACTATTTCTCTCTGCTAAATTATTGAAGATAAATAAGATTTGATCAAAGGGTTTCCCCACACATTGTGGGGTTTGTCCCTGGCTAGCCGCCACATCTTGTGTCTCTTGTCTTGGCTTGTTTTCTATCGATCGTTTAATGTTCTATCTGCACTTTACTTTATGTACATGTGATTGATAATCTGTGGAATATAATAAGGAAAAGAATTATTTACTGTTATAAGCATAGCACATATCATAACTTAACATGGTATCAGAGCTGAGGTGAAGACAAAGCTCGAGCAAGAGCAAGAGCAATCACCGAAGAGAAGATTGGCAAGGCTATCCTAAAAGAAATATGGGGTCCTCAACACTCTTTCCTGCCAAAGAAAAGCTCTGTGAGAAAGCCGAATATCATGGATGGAAGATGTCTATCGATCTAACCCTAGAATATCAAGGATTGCTGGACCATGTAAGAGGCAATATTGTTGAGCCTCCATCAAATGCATCCGCTGCTGCTTGGAACAAATGGAAAAATGGAGAAGTCAAAACAAAGAAGATCATCTGAGACTCTATCGACAAGCACTTGGTGGCCTACATCTATGAAATGGACACCTCCAAGGAAATCTACAATAGACTGGTGAGTTTATTTAAATTTAATAACGCAAATCAAGTTTTGTTTCTTAGAAATAAGCTGAGGGAAATCAAGAAGGGTAAAGATGAGAGTATGCAAGCATACTTCTTAAGAATCACCGAGATCAAGAACGATCTCCTATCTATTGGGGAGACTATTACTGACAAAGAAATGGCACTCACAACTCTTGGAGGATTACCATCTGAATGGTATCTGTTCAGGACTACTCTTCTGAACAATAATGTAATTCCCGGTTTCGAGAAATTAATGGCTAGATGCATTCAAGAAGAAACAAGGGTAGAAGAGAAAGAAATGCCCATGCCTAAAGGTCCTCCTGCTGCCTTTTCTTCTCATGCTAAGAAAATAAATAATTATGGGACTAAATTAAAAGGAAAGGTTGGACCTAAGGGTGGAAGATAAGGATGATGTTACATCTGCGATAAAGCAGGACACTATGCAAAGGAGTGCCCTGATAGAAAGGACTCACACCGGGATAATGATCAAAATCCCTCTGATGGAAATCAAAGGAATGAAAAATTCATAGCAAAGGTAAGAGGAGAGTTGGGAATCAAGGAAGAGGACAACCATTCAAGAAGGCTAGAAATTCCAGGATGTATTAAATGCACCTAACCTCAAAAAGAACCTGGTGTCCATCTCGGCGACGGAAGACAAAGGCTACATGGTAACCTTCAGCGATGGTAAGGTACGTATATGGAAAAATAATGTTAAAGATGCCTTTACTCTTGGGTTTCATGTTGATTCATTATATCAGGTCGATGGAAGTCTGCCAGGTGTCATGTCTTATGACACATCTCTTCAGTCCAAACTTTGGCATCAGAGATTTTCTCCCCTTCATTATAAATCTCTACTCAGTGTAAGACAAATGGTGACAGAGATGCCCAAATTCCGAGTAGAGAAAGAAGGGTATGTCCAGGATGTGCCGAAGGAAAGCTCAAAAGGGGACCATTCCCCTCAAGCCTAAGCAAGACCTCCAATATATTACAGTTGGTTCACTCAGGCATACCTGAGGTTGGCATTAAGAGGGAGACTACTACACCACATATTCCAGAGCAAAATGGTGTGGCACCGTACAATTGTGGAAGCTATCTCTATGGGTAGATGATGTAACAATGCCTGATGTGGAAGAACCCATGGATCCTATTTATCCACCTGAGCCTTCCTCTTCTAGGAAGAGGCCTTCATGGCTTAGGGGGATACTTGATGATGCTGAAGGACATGCTGCACCCCGAGGAACCTTTCGTGAAAGTAAGAAACCTAATAGGTATCAGGGATACCTGACCATCATGAGCACGATCATACAAAATAAGCCTTCATCATTCTCAGATGTCGTCAAGCATCAAGTATGGAAGGATGTTATGACTGAAGAATATGATTCTATTATGAAGAATGATGTCTGGGAAGTAGTTCCCAGACCCCAGGACAAGACAGTTGTTACTTATAAATGGCTTTACAAGATAAAGCATGCAGTATATGGAAGTACGGAAAAGTATAAGGCTCGTTTTGTTGCTCGTGGTTTCTCCCAGAAAGAAGGTATAGACTATGATGATATATTTTCCCCTATTTCCAGATATATGACCATCCGCTCGATCATAGCCCTTCTCACTTCACAAGGATGGAACCTACATTAGATGGATGTCAAGGCCGCGTTCTTGCACAGCTCGATCAAAGAAGAGGTCTATGTGGAGCAACCCGAAGGATTTGAGATTTATGATCGAAAATATCATGTATGCAGGCTCAAGAAGGCTCTCTATGGGCTGAAGCAAGCACCCCAAGCATGGTATGAGAGGATCGATAGCTACTTGATCAAGCTAGGATTCACTAGGAGTGAAGCCGATCCTAACCTTTACTTTAAGGTTGAAGATGACAAGCCTCTCATACTAGGTGTTGTATGTGTATGACCTCTTTCTAACAGGTGCATACCCTCTCATTCACAAATGTAAGAGGGAGTTGGCTTCTAAATTTGAAATGAAGGACCTAGGACTAATGCACTATTTCCTAGGACTTGAAGTGTGGCAGAAGCCAAGGGAAATTTTCCTATATCCAGGAAAATATGTGGTGAAGCTTCTGAAAAGATTTGGTATGGTGGACTGCAAGCCTGTGACTATCTCAA
The DNA here is from genome assembly GCA_031772625.1 of Pinus tabuliformis. NCBI lineage: Eukaryota > Viridiplantae > Streptophyta > Pinopsida > Pinales > Pinaceae > Pinus > Pinus tabuliformis. Next base: position 885,498,868 of record CM062805.1, on the reverse strand, counting down.
GGATCTTAACTTTCAGAAGTTATATGGTAGTGATGTCAGACCAGATTTGGGAAATGCCTCTGAGTTTCAAAAACTCATTTGCGTTGATGTCCTTAGTGAATCTTCGTCCGAACATATGTTTTGCAGTTAGCATTGTGAGCTCATATTTGGTTGAGCCTTACTAGATTGGTGCCAAGAATCTTCTGAGATGTCTTCAGGACACAATCTCTCATGGATTGAGATACACTGCCAGAAATATGAAACTGCATGATTATTCGAATGATGATTAGGCAGGTAGTGTGGAGGATCACTGGAGCACTTTTTAGTGATGTTTCGCTTTGGACCCTGCTTCGATATAATGAATGAGCAGGAAGCAAAAGTCGGTTGCCATAAGCACCACTGAGACCTGATACATATCTACGAGTATGATCTCGTATGAAGCTGCCTGGTTGGGGAAGCTCTTCAGTGAGCTGTTTGAACACATACCATTGTGATTCTCTGTAACAACCAGAGGTGGGATTCAATTATTGAGGAATCTTGTATTCTTCGTTTGCTCCAGCAGATAGACATCATCTGGGATATGGTAAGTCGATGAGCAAGGAGGCTCCATCGCATTAAGATGATGTACAGGTTGATACACCTGGTCAAAGCCCTGAGGAAAGATCTAATATGTGATTTTCCCAAACGACTTGGAGTCGTCAAGAAGCCCTTATACAAGGGTCCTGCATGTTGCATACATTGAGCTCTAGGAGCTCTGAGGGCTTGTGGTTCTTACTGGAGCAACATACGACCACAGGGTGACTCGCCCTCCCCTGGTGGTGCACACTGGAACAAGATGATTCGCTCTCTTGTGGGACAAGATGATTCGCTCTCTTGTGGAACAGGATGATTCGCTCTCCTCTGTAGCAGGATGATTAGTTCTCCTGTGAGGCCTGGATTGATGTGTTCTCCATGGGGATTGTAGAAGGATTGATGTGTTCTCCTGTGAGGACGGGATTGATTAAGTTCTCCTATCGAGGCATCCTACCCATGTAGTCTGGGACTCATGGGAAGTACCTCTCATCTTATCAATGAGCTAGGAACTAAAGTTAGGGACCATAGTAGTACCGATGGACGCATCGTTGTATCTACTGTACTCTCTACACTAGGATGACCTCCATTGATCTAGGATCAATGATACTGGTCTGGGACCAATGATAAGAGTTGTACAAGACTATGACGCTGACTTCGGGTTAGTTGAGACTAGTCTAGGACCAGTGGTACACTCTCTAAGACTGCGATACTGGTCTGAGACCAGTGGTAGGAGTGGTACTTACTATGAAGCTGACTTCGAGTCGATTGAGACTGGTCTGGGACCAGTGGTACACACTCTGAGACTGACTTTGAGTCAGTGGAGGATGTTATTGGTTTGGGACCAATGGAGTTGCACTCACTATGACGCTAACTTCGGGTTGGTTGAGACTGGTCTGGGACCATTGGTACATACTCTGAGACTGACGTTGAGTCAGTATGATACATCCTCGATCATTTCTTCTTCTTCATAATTTGGACAAAAGCAGAGCAGAACAGAACAAAGCAGAGCAGCGCATAACAGAGCAGAGCCGTACAAATCAGTACAAGGCAGAACAAGACAAAGCATAACAAGCATAATAGAGCAAAGTAGGGCAAGGGTCAAGCTACACAGGGAAATGCATTTGATGGATGAATAGTAACGACCAATAGACAGATTGCAGATGAAGTTCTCCCTAGTTGAGAGGGAGTGTTAAAATTGGCAACTAGGGCAAAACTTCATGTGGGTCATCTTATTCATGGCTGATAATATTTTTATTAGATTCCTCTCGTTGATAGGTGTAGGATTGATATAAATATCATCTGATTCCGATAAGTATTCATGGAGATATGAATTTATTTTGATTATGGAATTATTATCAAGCCGACCTACAACTCATGTAGGCTCATAAGCCCAACAGTCGCATCTATTCAAACACAAAAATTGTGTATAAATACAAGAGGACTTTTCCTCATTTTCACTCACTCATCTCATCACATCTCTCTCTCTCTATTGCGCAGAAAAGAGTCTCTTCTCTACTGCGCAAAAAAGGGTCTCTCCCTCACACATTTGAAGCCAGAAGCTATCGAAACTGAAGCTGCAACTGCAGAGGTAAAGTTTGACCTATGTGGACTGGAAGATCTCCTCATTTGAACTGTGTTGTAGGTTCATCTGAACCTCCTCTGAAAGCCGCAACTTTTGGTGGTGGAATCAAGTCAATCCAACAGACGGTTTGCAAGATATCGACTGCCCTAGTTTGAAGGAAGCTTTTGAAACTAAAGCTGCAACTGAAGAAGTAAAGATTGACCTACGTGGACTAGAAGATCTCCTCATCTAAACTGCATTGTAGGTTCATCTAAACCTTCTCTGAAAGCCGTAACTTTTGGTGGTGGAATCAAGCCAATCCGACGGTCGGTTTTTGAGATATCGTCTGCCCTAGTTTGATTATAAAGCTGCTAATGCTAATGGTGCTAATCTAGGGTTTGCTACTGCTGATATGAATCAGATTTATTGTACTATTTCTCTCTGTTGAATTATTGAAGATAAAAAAATATTTGATCAAAGGGTTTCCCCACACATTGTGGGGTTTGTCCCTGGCTAGCCGCCACATCTTGTGTCTCTTGTCTTAGCTTGTTTTCTATCGATCGTTTAATGTTCTATCTGCACTTTACTTTATGTACATGTGATTTCTAATCTGTGGAATATAATAAGGAAAAGAAGTAAACTGTTATAGGCATAGAACATACCATAACTTAACAGCTACACTATTGAGATCTTTATTGTTGCAACTTTATTAATGTACTCTCACCATGGTCTTCACCATACCACTGAGATATTCATGAGGTCTTCTCTTGGATTCACTGAGATCATGACTTGTCTCATCATAGCTCTGCCTTCACCGAAATCATGGTTGCACTCTTACATAACATGTCTTCACTAATGCACTGAATTTTGTGTCTTATCTTCACTAGTATTATAACTAAGAACTTCATCTCCATTAGGATCATGATTGATGTCATGATAATAGTGATGACTGTGTCTATACTTCACCGAGATCCTTATCAAGGCTGAAACAATTACTGTAACCCTGTGATTAGGCTGAGATGGAAAAGAGATATGTGAGGGTTTTATTACAACTATTACTGACATTGGACCTTACCATCCTTCACCTATTCGAGATGTTGTCCTATACCATCCGAGATTCAATCTTGTACCATCCGAGATATTTGTTTGTACCATCTGAGATTCAGTCTTGTACCATCCGAGATTCTTCCTGCACCTATCCGAGAGTTTCAAATCCTTTGTTGAGATTTCTTCTTGTTTTTTGCGGATACCCCAACTAGGTATATATAGTGGTTGTGTCTCTAGTTTGAGCCGACTTGTTTTGGTGAACTGACATGTCATCTAGTCATTAATATATAGATATATTTTTGCAAATTGATATGATCTCTTTTCATTTATTTGTTTCCAAGCTTCTTCTTTAAAGGATGGTTCTTGTCTTGGAGGGTTGTTTGACACTAGGTTGACTTGTGTTTATTACATAGATTCTCAAGAAGAGCTCTTTAATATAATTTTGACTCTTTGACTTTCCTAGACCTATAGAATGAGCAAGAAACTCATTCATATAATTTATAAAAATAATAGTTCTTTTTTTTGATAAGAACAAAGATCAAAATTACATTGACAAATACCAAACCTAGTTACCCGTTTCTTCAACAAAAATGGTTTCCACAACCCTCCATGCGCCAGTCATTTAAGCCTTTCGCTTATTAGGAAGGTCATAACACAACCGAGTACTTGAGTAATTTCAAGTTATTTGATTCATAATGTCAACCCAAACTACACAAAATCATGTCAAGGAAATCATAGGAATTCCATTCTTAATCATTAAGAATATATTCCCAAATCATATTTTAACACATCAAATTAATGCACATACATTACTCCTGAATCTACATTCACAGTTAAAAGTGGCATCCTTCAAGGTATCTTTTGTTAAGTTTCCATTAGTGTAGATAACAAAATAGTCAAAATTAACATGATGAACTCCATCGTTACGTTAATTGAATCCCAGCCTTACACTTGTCACACATTCCTGAAGCATACACACTAAGGTCATCATACTATTGCAGATTAGGCCAATATTTTTCTTCGTAGATACAATTTCAACTAGTAAAGATGGCTAGTAGGCCCATATCACATTGATAGTTATGCATTAAACATATATGCAACAATGCATGCACTCGACATATCTCACTCACCCATTGACAATCAAGCCATTCACATGTTTGGGTTTAATCCCAACTTCTCAAGCATATCCTTTCCCAACATGTGTTTAAGTCCTTTACCATATTTCCAATAATTTGCATTAACAAAAATATAAAGGAATATAAAAAAACATTTTTTTCCTTTCATGAGTTTCTAAATGACATAATAATAATATCCCTTATGCAACCAATATGCTTCTAAGTCAACATACACAATAATTCAACATGCATGCAAAATCAACATTCATACATCATCAACCTAAAAGCAAGCATGTTGTCCCACTAGGCCCTAGTGTTGTAACTTGGCTCTGATACCATATGTAAGGTCCCACCTTACCAACCATCAGTATTATAGAGAAATATTGAACACTAAGACTCAAAACGTGATATTTTATTTTATTTTTTTGTTTCCAAATCCAAAGACAAGCCCAAAGCCAATGTCTCACTCAAACCCCAAAGCCAAACTACCAAACAACAACCATCACTTGATCCTCAAGCTAAAAAATCATATTTCAAAGAAAGAGTCTTTAGTGGGATGAATAAATATCAAACTTTACAAGCCACAATTTCCAACAAGCTAATCATTTACTTCTATTGCAATTAAATGTGTTCAAGAGTGACTAATTTGATTTTATTTTAAATAACATGCTTATGAATTCTTTACTTAAAAGGAGAATTCAACTTCTATAGGAGTGGTATCCAATAATTATGAATTCATATGTAAGCTGACATTACAACAAATCACTTACCCAAATTTTACTTTATGAGCATGAAACTTAACTCAATGGGATTATCACGCATATTCATTGAGACATTCCAAAATCTTGGTTACAAATCCTAATTTCACTTCGAAATTTTTTACAAAAAATTCATAAATGTAAATAGCTACATCCATTGAAGCATTATGACAAACAGCGTGCAAACATACAATATACAGCCATTGAGGCATTTTGTCAAACACTTGGCGGCAATAATCTCTTAAGACAATTTTGACAACCATCAGCAACATGTATAAGACTCGTACTCAACATATTTAACTCATAAAATTCATAAATTAAAACTTAAATATTGGAATATTAAAACATAAACTAAATCATCTTAATCCTTCATCAAAAATTCGAGAACAGACACACACAGTTGGCAGCAGTAATCTACAAATTGCATAGATTTACGATATGGGTTCTGAAAAGTGTTTTTTTTGGAATCAAATGGGGGGTCACAGATCCATAAGGCACGGATACCCCCTGATGTTGGGTTGAATCGCATCCAAAATTCCCAGGGATGTGATTCTTTAAAACAACAAAAAATTAGATCTTTAATGTCTCATTTACGACTTTTGTCAAACACATGGAATGCAAACTTTCATCTACAACTCTACATGAGGAAAGACAACCCAAATTTATGCTACTAAGATATGTTCATTGAATTCACACATTTCTAAATCCACCATATGAGTTCTTGAAACATTTTACAACCCACAAGCTAATTCCTTTGACATAATTTTCCATTGCTACAATTTGACAAACACATGCTAGAGCGATTAAGGATTTTTTTCAAAATTATAATTGTATTATAACAAAAACTTGAATCACAAAACATTGAATTATTGATAAGAATATGAAACATAAGCCATAACTGAAATTTACCTCAAACTTACCTCAATCCTTTTATCTTCTAAACCATATTTCAGCTATCATTACTTTTGCATGTTCTTTTAAGGGCTGATTCTATAATTCCTCCAGGTATATTTTGGGTACATGTCCATTTTCTTACTTCTCTTGTAAGTTGTAAGTTAGCACTTATTCATGCATAAATAAATTGATAGCATTACTCATTCACATATTTTGTCAAACATCTTGCAAACATACCCTGAAATCCTTTCTAAAATGCATATAATTACCTATTTCAATTAAAAAAACACAAATCCATAATTCATGAAACTCTTACCCAACCTCTTTCGCAATTCTTCAATATAATTACAATTAGCAATATTTGGATTTTCTTCCTTAGTTTGTTACCATACCAAAGTTACTTGGTACTTTAGATTAGCATTGGCTACTATCCAAATATCTCCCTCTCATAATCTTTTCAAACCTCTCAAACTCTTGGTATTGCCATGCACCTTCCCCAAGTGAGAATACATGAGATGTTAATTTAGGTTGTCATTGATGTCAATATGGCAGTGGTCAGGATGGAAAATATTCTTGAATATGCCAAAGAATGACTATAACTCTTGCTCAATCATGTATAAGACAAGAAGTGTCAATCATGCCCCTGATGATCTAGAATCCCTTGATGACCTTGATGACATATGTGGACCACACTTGATGAACATGATTGGAAGACTACCTTGGAACCTATGACATATCACTGCATCACTATGACATACACTTGATAATGGAAGACTATACGATGATGATGAAAGACTACATGCTGCATATGATGTTATTGATGACATTTATGAGCCTATGAGCTTTGATGAAGAAGCCTAACAAAATGAAGCCATCCATGAAGAAGAAGCCCATCCATGAAGAATATAATTGTCCTCCATTTCTGCACTAATTAATGACCAGTCACATTAAAAAATATTTTTCTCCACCTTAGAGGCAGAATCTCGCCATGAGACCTACACCATCTTGAAGAGCACAATTTTCCTTTCTAACAAGCTATTACTTGGCCTGAAACTCCAAGTGGTTTGAAAGTTATTGATTTTTAAAATTAAGTGTATAATTTTTTGTCAATGAGCCGACTTGAACATGTCAATTCATGTCGGCCTGCCTTTATTAGACATGACCGTTCAAGTTCTTGAAGAAGGGTATATATAGGAGCTCGGACCTCCTTTTCTAGCACCGAAAAAAAAGAGTTCAAAACACAAAAGAACAGCGAGATAAGGGTACAGTGAAGGAATATGACAACAGATAATTTTTTAGGACTCGGTTTTGCATATTGGTTGTTGTAGTAGTAATATACTAATATCTTTATTACACGAGGGACAGAACATTGTTTAGAAGGCTCAGACTGTGTGTGCATCCTCCTATACAAGCCTCAGATACAATTTACAGTGGATATGTTTTAGTGACATATTTGGACTGTGTTCTTATATAAATTTTCGGAATGCAGGTCTGCACCTTCAAGCAGTGAAGTGTTCTTTCCAGCGAGGTAATACCCCTAGCTACAGTACATCGTTCATTAAAAAAACGTGGAAAGAGTGGATAGTATAGGGTGTGGAGATTTCTTTTGTGAACTATCTGGTGCTCACTAATATAGTGTGTTGTTCCTTGATGATTGCAAATATTGGTGCATACCCCTATATACAATGTACTATTCATTGACTGCAGTATCTCTTTGGACAGTAGTGACATCTTGTGAAGCAAAACTAGAAGCATCTTTTGGAGCAGTCATTTTATGAGCAAAACCTCGCCTTTGTGAACAGACTTCTGGGAAAATAATTTTGCAAACCCTAGAGAATACATTGAGGCATTTGTATTAAAGGTTGTTGAAAGCATTCATTGAAGACCTATTTTGGAGCACACTTGAAGACAGTTGAAGGACATCCTCTAGACCAGCAACATTGTTGAATAACCCTTGAAGTCTTATTGAAGCAAGCTGGTTGGTGAAGATTTTTGTTGAGCAACTCATTGAAGACATCGTGGAGACACCATTGAAGACCATGATGAGGACAACATGATGAGGTAGTTTGAAGATTATGTTTCAGTACAATGAATAACGATGGTGACACCTTCCACATGATAGGGTTGTCATTGATGATATGATGTGGAGAATATGATGAAGCTGAAGATTGATAGGACTCAGTAAAGAAAAATATTGGGAGTCGTGAATTACTATCAAACATATCTAGACGAAGTATCACAATGGGTTAGAGCCCAGAAGGTTGGTGACCGAAAGGTTGGAACCTTGAACAAACAAGGTTGGTGCCTTGAAGGATAGGTTTGGAGCCCTAGAGGATTAGAGTCATCAAGAATCCAGGTCGGTGCCTGAAGAAGAAGATATAGGATTGGAGTCCTTGGGGTCGGTGCCTCGAAATTGACAAGGTCGGTGCCTTGGAAAGTCCAAGTAGGTGCTTGGCACATCCCAGGTTTGAGCCTGGGTGTCTTCATCTAGAGTTGGAGCCATATCTATATTGTACTTGATTCATTGTAAAGATTATATTAATAAAATCATTTATTTCTATTGTTCATTTTGTGTTCTAAATATAAGTGATCTAACTGGTAAAAGTAACAATTGAAAAGAAATATTGATTCACCCCCCCTCTCAGTATTTCCAACAATTGGTATCAGAGCCAGTACCTTCATTCAAAGCCTAATAGCTTGAAGGTTGATCATTAGAACACAAATGGCGAAGCCAAGGAAGAAAGTCTCCAATCCTCCTAAAGGTGTGTCTCCCTCAACCACCGAAATTGAAGTCAATCAATTTGTGAAGGCTCCATTTTTCAATCGAAACTTTGATATATATGGGAGGCAAGAATGAGGAATTTCTTAAAGACTCAAGGCATTGAAGTTTGGAAATCAATGATTATTGAAAGCATGATGGATGGAGAATCCAAGGAACATAATACAAGAGTAATGAAAGAAATATTGAATGGGCTACCTAATTCTATGAAGGCCAATTTTGAAAAATGTTCGTTAGCAAAAGGCATGTGGGATGAACTTCATGATCTTCACTCAAAAAGAGTGTTCACAATAATCTCTAGTCAAGAAAATGATGGAAAACAAAAAGGAAATCCAGAGCCCATCAAGGAAGCTGAAGATAAGAGTGATGACATCAAGGCTAAAGAATACCTAGAAGATGAAGAGAATGAAGAGATTTTGAAGAATATCTCCTCACTAAACTTATGGCTGCTAGGGAAGAGATTAACAATTTGAAAAAGTAAAATGAGAAACTTAAGAAGAAAGCGCAAGTTGGTGACCGGGACAAGACAAGGAAGGAAGTTGACTTTGTCAAGCTTCAAGTACAAGAAAGAGATGAGGAGATCGCCAAAAATAAGGAAGAGTTTCATCAAAACAAGAAAAAGCATCATGAAGAAGTCATATCCATGAAAAATCAATTGGATAAGGCAAAGAAAAAGGAAGATACCTTGTCAAGCCACCTTGAACAAAGGCACAAAAGCTTGAAAAAACTTGAAGCAGAGATTGGTCAATACAAGGAAGAGATCTCCTGCCTTAGATCGCAACTAGAAGAAGCAAGGGAACAAGCACAAGGAGATAAGAAGGTGATGGAAGCTTTGACATTCATAGAAGGACAAGTTCATGAAGCAGAAAAGGAAAGAAACACCATGATATGCCAATTAGAATAAAAGAATGATAATATCACCAAGTGAAAATCAGAAATCACTTCTCTTAAGGCCCAATCATGTGAAGAAACCAAGATTGTCATGTCTCCGTTTTTATTCTTCCTCGTAGTACAACCAGCGTGGATTTCCAGGGCAGGGGATGGCTAGATCTGTGGAGCAGGTTATGTCATTAGGAGTCCCAATGAAGTTTTGAGGAGTTCCTATGAGGTCCAACATCATTCGCTTGGTATATTCCATCATCTGCACAGTTTCCCTTTCGTTCCAGCCCATTCCAACGACTTTCGGAAAACTGAGTTATTAATGGGCTTGACTCAATTAGTTACGCTTAAGGTGGCATTCCAGGAGGAATAAGTGGAAGAACACCTTAGATTGATAACTCGTTGGAACCGAAATGAGAAGATCTACATGATGGGATGGTTAGATGAGAGTTTCAGTGACCTGGGGAGACATGATGGCCAATTTACCATTTTCCCACATTAAAAAGAATATTTTAATTGAAATAAAAGAGGGAAAAGTGCTCCATGATTAAAATAATAATAAAATAGAAGGTTCTAGAGGATTCCATCAAATCTATAAAAGAGGAGGAGGAGACCATTGGAGGACATCTTGGATTTGATATTGTTTCTTGTATAAGAGATTGAGAATCTGGTGCTATACTCCATTAGTAGCCCCAGGACAGAAACCCTCGGGTGATTTAGTGAGAGTGGGAGAGTGCCCATCTCCCCTTGGTGAATTCATCTAGAATTCACAGGAGAGCTCAGCAGTACAGTTCAGTCCAGTTCGGAGGGCCAGCAGAGCGGTGCAACAGATTATCTTGGAGGCCAAATTTTCATCTTAGCTCTTTTGGTTGTATGTGCATGTAACCCTAGTTTATATATTATGAATAAAGTTGAGAATATTTATGATCCTTATTGTTATTTATAGTTCTATCGTGTTGAATTTTACATGGAAATATTTTTTTTATGAATGAAAGTTAGTCTGAAGAAATTTTGACTTAAAATATCGAGGAAACCCAAATTTTTTGCATTTGGGACACTATAGTGGTATTAGAGCCTTGGTTTTGGCTCAGCCTGCGGTTTTTAGTTCTTGGTTGCAATTATTATGGTTTGAGGGTTTGAGATTATCAGAGGTGCCAAAACTAATATTATTTTTCCAAAGATTGAGTAGCTGCAAAGTTCCCTCTTCATTCTCTTGGGTCGAATTGTCCTTGATTTATTGCCAGAGGTACTGAATTCTTATTATGGCCAAAATCTAGCATATTATTTTAAAGCGGGGCCCAATTATTTTAAAGCCAAATTCTTTGGCATCGTTTGGAAAAAAAAAATCCCTATTATTTGGAAATTTAATTAAAGACGTCGTTATATTCTTTTATGATGTTACTCATAGCCGAATGATTAAAAGTTGTGGAGTAAGATATTTTAGAAATCACATCATCGCGATGTTGGGAGTCGGAGCCGAATTCATGGAATCATCACCATTTCCGCCACAGAAAGGTTCCTCTGCATAAACAGGCACTGTGTATTGTGTATTTTTTCTGGTTCGAGATCGCCCATCACATTGCTGATGTTGAGCCTATGTGAAAAGTCGGTTTGTGAATCGCACAACTTTGTCGGGTTACCTGAGCGGAGAATCCCATATGCAGCGGGGACCCATTTCATTTGGGACAAAGTCCTAAAGTTTGAAGAAGCTCATATATACATATATATTGACCGTGCATTTGAAGGAAGCGGTAAAAATCTTGGTGGGTCGAGGACCTTTACGGATCGAGAGACAGACGTAATAGCCAAATTGAAATTTTGAGAGGGGACGCATTGAGAAAGGGATCGTGGTTTAACTGTAACAAATAGGTGGGGATCCGAGCCAGCAGACATCATGGTACTTCACAATGATTGTCATAAATCTAGGCTATTACTAAGTCGCAAGAGGAAGTAAGTGACTTTCAGTGACCACTCGAATGACTGCGCGTCTTCTTATCACAAATCGAGTGCATACATATTGCCTTCGGGATTATTCGTGTGCACAGTGTTGGGTGACAATGTGGGATGCGAACTACAGTCGTCATGGTTTGCATGGGAACTGAATTCATTAAAGGAGATGATTCCGGTAAGGTGAATTCGCCATATCTCTAGGGTCGAACCAATTGATCGCAGTGCCATTGGAAGCTTAGAAGATGTAAAAATTTTCAAGCAACACGTTTACATACTTGTGTGTAATGCTAGAGTGTGCTCCAATATAGCTCCCTATAATCAAGTTTATTGTGTATATATGTATCATCGCTCAAAAAGTGTAAGTGGTGTATGCCGATACGTTGAGACAAAGTGGCAACAATTCACATGATTAGAAGAACTGGGGTGAGAGAAAGCCGTCACAAAGACAGACGTAATAGCCAAATTGAAATTTTGAGAGGGGACGCATTGAGAAAGGGATCGTGGTTTAATTGTAACAAATAGGTGGGGATTCGAGCTAGCAGACATCATCGTACTTTGCAATGATTGTCATAAATCTAGGCTATTACTAAGTCGCAGGAGGAAGTAAGTGACTTTCAGTGACCACTCGAATGACTGCGCGTCTTCTTATCACAAATCGAGTGCATACATATTGCCTTCGGGATTATTCGTGTGCACAGTGTTGGGTGACAATGTGGGATGCGAACTACAGTCGTCATGGTTTGCCTAGGAACTGAATTCATTAAAGGAGATGATTCCGGTAAGGTGAATTCGCCATATCTCTAGGGTCGAACCAATTGATCGCAGTGCCATTGGAAGCTTAGAAGATGAAAAAAATTTCGAGCAACACGTTTACATACATGTGTGTAATGCTAGAGTGTGCTCCAATATAGCTCCCTATAATCAAGTTTATTGTGTATATATGTATCATCGCTCAAAAAGTGTAAGTGGTGTATGCCATACGTTGAGACAAGGTGGTAGCAATTCACATGATTAGAAGAACTGAGGTGAGAGCAAGCCGTCACAAAGACGAATTACCGCCGCAGAGCAAGAGAGAGGTCGGTATTGTTTTATTTTCTTTAGAAATCCAAATGAAGATTGACACATGAATTGAGCTGACATCGTTTAATTCGACGCCATGCCCGTTGGCCACACTGAGACAAGGAATCATGGTAGATGAACATGTAAATTCTCCCTGAGAAAGTTGCCAAGAATTATTTTACGTGGCAAAGGAGCAGAAGATCAGTAATTGTATTCACATCAGAGAGATCGAGTTGGGCAGAAACACCAGGTGAAGCTCTAGCAATTGGATAAGTGCAATTGAGTGTGGACGTCATTGCCTACGGTGAAATATCAAAGCACTTGCTTTAGCTAGTTGTGGTAATATTGAGGGGTCGTTTACTCACTATTTTGGACAACAGAGCCACCATTTCTAAACTCAAATTACATGAGTTCCTAGTGAGAGCTTGTTTAGAAATTATGGGTTGCTGAAGGGATTGAATCTACAGTGGTTTGAACGCAGAGATTAAAGGTTGACTCTATATGTTGAAGGAACCCGTTTTATTTACTGTTGGAAAACAAAATCTCAAGTTGGTATTTTCTGAATATATACTTGCTGGAGTACCAATATTGTGTGTTAATTTCAGGACTGAAATTTGAAGGGACGGTTATTATTCTCATCACAGCAGACACCTGACAACAAGCATCATATTCAAACTCAGGTTCTATTTCTCCGTTCATACCTCATGTCATTTATTAGTTTGAGTTAAATCATTTTCATTGGCACAAAACAATGGTTTATGTGACTTTCTGGGCATATATGAACGAAGTGCATTGCTTTGAAATGTTTAGCGTAAGAGTGAACTTGCATTGTTGTTTGAAATTGCACCTACAGGAGTTTGTCATCAAACTGTCTATCAAAACACCTTGTTGAGAAATTCACTCAAACTCAGAAAAAATCTTGAAAATAAGGAGGGGTCCCTGCAGTGCTATATAGATTGATTTACAGAGGTACCAATGCATCCCTTGAACCTGTAAACTGTGGGAGCCTTATTGAGTCAAGTTGTTGTTAAGATTGGGGAGAGGACAATATATGTTGGGAGATTTGCATTGGCTAGACAAATTCTTGTATGACATGGAGTTTTTCACTGCCTAGCTTGTCCATCATCATTTGGCCTTGTAAACATTGTTGAAGTTGTGTTGTAATTTGGGAGAAGTCTATCAGTCAAAACAACTTGATATCTTTGTCATCATTGAGCCAAAACATGGATCAAACCTTTATAAACTCTTTTAATAAACCAGCAGTAGAAATCAGCAAACCCTTCTCAAAGGGACTCTATGCCAGCCTTAAGAAAGAACAACCAAGAGATGCGTAGGAGGGGCAGGAAATAGGACACAAGATTTTCACACTTGGGACAGATTTAAAACACATGAGGGTCACATGGAAAGTTCTCTTCAAACTTGATGAACTAGATGCCCTCCTTTCCAAAGTGAGCCAGTTAGAAGGGAAGAAATTAATTTGAGCTTTATAACCAACGATATTTGCTCTCATACAACACAAGTTCTTGGAGGAACCTTATGAAGGGGTTAGACTTCCAATTGCATCTTGTCTCAGTCACATCATGAGACTAACCGCCCCTAGAGCTCCTTACAATGATGATGTTATGAGGAGAGTTTTCAAGCTAATAGTGGATACTTTTCAGGACTTAGACAACAGTGCAGGTCCTACATTTGGGAAGAAGCTGAAGATTTTAGAAGTTATGGCCATGACTAGGACTTATGAAATCATGTTTGATCTAGAGTGTGATGGTTTGATCCTACACATGTTCCAATGCTTCTTCAACATTAGGAAACATCATCTTGACATAGTCATAGCATAGATGTGGTCCATCTTTTCCTCATGTATGAGAGGTTGTGATGCCATTTGTCGGGAGTTGCAGTCTCGATTGTTGTCTATTTTGAGGAGAGAGCAGTTGATCTCACATGTTGCTTATGGTCTAGCTAAGAGGTTGGTTGAGAAGAACATTAGGCTATTCAGGAGACAGTTGACCAGGGAGGAGAAACTTAGGTTTGGGGGATCATGTAGCAAGAATGAGATGAAGAGGAAGGGACTTTGCTTTGTCTACAAGGGACCCTGGGGACCTGACCACTCATGCTTGAGTGACACTGTGGAGATGACAGTGGTAGATCAGGGAGATAATATTTATGTCTATCAGGACGAGTCCATGGGTTCATACGATGGTAACTCCGAGGAGCAGGAGCAGTTGTATGGAGTTGATGACAGTAACCTAGATATGCATCCATATGTGGCAGAGGAGTATGATGAGCAGTCGATTGTTCCCATGAGGGAAGGAGATCCAGGAGCAAATGAGCAATGGATAATTCAACATAGAGAGTGCATAGAGGAGCATGAGATAGTTGATACACACAGTGTGCGAGATGGGCCATTTTTAGATAGTCAGCTAGTGGCTCATGTTGAGCCCATGGTGGAGGATGAGCAGACACCCGTGGGGCCAGTCATTGGAGTGGAGTAGATAGATGTGCAGGCAGCCTCCAGGGAGGTAGTATTTGTAGATATCTATCCTCAGGAGGTGTCAGAGGTTGACAGGGTAGCTTTGCAGGAGGCTAGTAGGCGGCAGGAGTTGGAGATGGTGATGCATCCATCCTTGGATCTACCCATTGATGAGGTGCAAATAGATATAGTGGCAGCTATCAAAGCTGCAACATATTTAGGCAACAGCCCTCTCTAGGAGTTCATAGACAGGGCTTGAAACACAGTTTGCCCACATTTTTCCATTAGAGGGAAGAGAGGCAGGATTTATAGGACATGTTTTGATTGTCCAGGTGAAGCATCAGGAGTTGAGCATGGATTAGTATCAGCATAGCAGATGTATCCCTTGCATAGGAATCCATGCATTGGATTGGCGAGAGATCATGAGCTGGTACCCTACTAATGGAGTATCATTTTTAGTCAGAGGCATTGTATTGCAGGAACCCTTAGAGGTAAGGGATGTTACACGCTTCATTTGGCGATAGGATGTAGGTTAGCCACACATCAGTATCTCAGCACAACATCAGCATGATGAGATTGACCTTAGTTTATGTCGTGAGTTGGATTGGAGAGAACTGATGAGCTGGTACGCAATTGGTGGGGAAACATTCACAGTCGAGGCTATAGCTCAGCAGGAGCCATTGAGCATTGATGCTCCTTCTCGGTGGCATTAGGATCCAGGTGGATCTAATAGTATCAGGTTGAGTCAGAGACAGACATGGGATCCAAGTATTGGAGGATCCAGTCATGTTTTGATAGCTTGGAGGCGTGATGTGGACCAGTGGTTTGTATGGGATCCAGGCATCAGGTCCCGATGAAGTTTTGAGGAGTTGCTATGAAGTCCAACAGCATTCGCTTGGTATATTCCATCATCCGCACAGTTTTCCTTTCATTCCGACACATTCCGGTGACTTTAGTGAGATTGACTCAATTAATTACGCTTAAGGTGGAATTCCGGGAGGAATACGTGGAAAAACACCTTAGAGTAATAGCTTGTTGGAACTGAAATGAGAAGATCTACATGATGGGATGGTTAGATGAGAGTTTTAGTGACCTGGGGAGACATGATGGCCAATTTACCATTTTCTTACATTAAAAATAATATTTTAATTGAAATAAAAGATGGAAAAGTGCTCCATGATTAAAATAATAATAAAATAGAAGGTTCTAGAGGAGTCCATCAAATGTATAAAAGAGGAGGAGGAGACCATTAGAGGACATCTTGGATTTGATATTGTTTCTTGTATGAGAGGCTGAGAATTTGGTTCTCTACTCCATTGGTAGCCCCAAGACAGAAACCCTCGGGTGATTTAGTGGGATTGGGCGAGCACCCATCTCCCCATGGTGAATTCATCCAGAATTCACAGGAGAGCTCAGAAGTACAGTTCAGTTCAGTTCGGAGGGCCAGCATAGCAATGAAACAGATTATCTTGGAGGCCAGCTTTTCATCTCAACTCTTTTGGTTATATGTGCATGTAACCCAAGTTTATATATTATGAATAAAGCGGAGATTACTTCTGCTCCTCATTGTTATTTACAGTTCTATGGTGTTGAATTTTACCGGGAAATCTTTTGTTTATGAATGAAAGTTTAGTTTGAAGAAATCTTGAGTTAAAATATCGAGGAAACCCAAAATTTTTGCATTTGGGACACTACAAAGATGAAGGAAGAAATTGAGATCATTCTATCAAAGAAGCATGAAGAATGCAAGAAAATAAATGAAGAAATTGTCTTTCTTAAAAAGGAAGTTGACTTGTTGAATAAGAACTTGAAAAGTTCTCAAACCCTAGATGACATCCTAAGTCATCAAAGGTCTCCCCTTGATAAATCAGGTCTTGGCTATGCAGGTGAATCCTCAAGAAAAAATGATAATGCTTCAAACAATAAGGATGTGAGGAAGCCTGGAAGAAATGTTGATGCCCCCAGCAAAGGCAAGAGTCAAATTGACATTGGAAGAAATCCTACTCCAAGAAGAAATGCAGATGGTGTCAAGGATGCAAGAAGCAATGGTTATCATCAAAGGATCCCAATGAAAAAAGACTTCAAAAGTACATAAAGGAAACCTTATTCTCCTAGGTACCAAAGTATATTTCTTGGTTATTTCTATTCTTGTACAAACTTTGGGCACATGGCAAAAGATTTTAGGGCATATCACAAAGATAATTATAATGGTCCCCATCAATCTCCGGGAAGCAATTTTGCAAGAAGTCATGAATTTTTATACATGAATAATAGAGAGTGCTTCAAATGTCACAACGTTGGCCATATGGCACGTGATTATAACATGACTTGGGTACCTACTCAAGCTAGAGCTATGCCAGAGAAGAAAGTTACACTAGTATGGAGAAAGAAGTAGATTCAATCTGAAAATCTCTTGAACTATCCAGCCAACAACGCATGTTGTTGACCTGATCCTTGATAATCTAAGTGTTTAATGGGGAGACTCTGTCATAAAGAAGACCATGCATACAATTAGGGGGAGCTTATGATGATTAAGCATTCTTTCAGAAGCTAATCATGGATGGATCCTATGAGAACCTTGATGAGTCACACTTGAACAATCATTTGTTTGATAGAACATCTCTCAAGAGTAACTCCATTGAAGAACATGATCTCTTATCTATCTGAAGGATTGTTGTTAAGATGTCTTCCACTTGATCAACTAAGCAGGTAATCTTTCCTGAGCCAAAGGAGGTTGTGCAAGCAGGAGAAGTTGGTTCACCACATGAAGAAATGCAAACATATCATGGACCACATTGCCAGAAAGAAGAGCACCATGATAGGGGAGTAACATACCTATGAAGAACTACTAGTCGTGAAGAAAAGTGCAACTTGACAAGGGGAGTTCTTGGGAACCCTATTTTCGATTGATGTCAAAGGGGAGAGAATATTTGAAAGGGGAAGAATATTTCCATCAATGACAAAGGGGGAGATTGTTAATCTAGGTTGTCATTGATGTCAATATGGCAGTGGTCGGGATGGAAAATATTCTTGAAGATGCCAGAGGATGACTATAACTCTTGCTCAATCATGTATAAGACAAGAAGTGTCAATCATGCCCCTGATGATCTAGAAGCCCTTGATGACCTTGATGACATATGTGGACCACACTTGATGAACATGATTGGAATACTACCTTGGAACCTATGACATATCACTGCATCACTATGACATACACTTGATAATGGAAGACTATACGATGATGATGAAAGACTTACATGTTGCATATGAAGATATTGATTACATTTATCAGCCTATGAGCTTTGATGAAGAATCCTAACAAAATGAAGCCATTCATGAAGAAGAAGCCCATCCATGAAGAATATAATTGTCCTCCTATTGTAGTGCCTACAACCACCCTCCAAAATTTTACCTTAGCTTCGTTTTGGAGCCTCTACCAACCTTTCATAACAGCATGTCTTGTCTTTTCAAGTACACAAGCTCCAGTGTTTTTCTCGCAAAATGACAGTGTGTCCCTAAGAGCTTGATGCATCCCCCTCACAGGTTGTTTCACTGGACTTGGTCCAGCTACAGGCTGAGCAACTCCCTCAAGAAATTGCGCAATTCTAGAGGGCAACCAACCTTCCCTCTAGAAATTAAGAAATTCTATCAGTAGCCAGCTAGGCTTCAAAATTGCACAAATCTTCCTGTCACTGTTCACTGAGAAAATTGTGCAATTCCTCCCAGCAGGGCTACTCAGCCTAGAAATTGCACAATTCTGGGCAGCAATCAGCTGCTCTACCCAAAAATTGCACAATCCCTCTAGGCAGTCAGCCCAGTTCCCTCCCAGAAATTCGCATTCTTTCCTCCCAGCTGAGTAGACTGTTGCATGTGCAGTTGAGTTGAATGGTTCCCTCCGAGACCGAGCAAAATTGATTTGCATGCATGGGTTGCTTCTCCCAAGGCAGCATGCAAAGGCATCCCTTGATTTAGGGATCTAATTTTAGCAGTTGGAGGTTGCATGCAAGGATCATTTTAGAAACCTCCCACCAAGTGTCTCTTTCCCTAGATTTGTGGCATGTGTGTCGCAACCTCGATTTTATTGAAACTCATCAACCAAACGCTACAGAGATCATTCCTCACACCAATCTTGTAGCTCTGACATCCCACATTGCATCTAGGAGTCTCGACACATTCAACTCAGTTGTTTTGGGGTAAGCCTACTTTTTATGTCTCGCGTTGTGTTTCTGACGCTTTTTGTGTTTCACTTCGTGTGAGTGATGTCTGCTTGATTTCAGTGAGTGCTTGTTGTCGTTTATGTGCATACTAGCTTGTACTAGCAGCATTTCAGTTTTCATTAACATCTCACTATTGTTACATGCATGACATTGTTTTGCACAAACAGTCGTCATTGCGGCGACTCACTTCACACACATGCCTGCCTTCTTGTTTCCTGAATCCTGCACTTGTTATTTGAATGAATGATCATTCACTCTTGTTTGCACTCATCTCATCATGCATTCACACTTCTCATGTTTTTAGTCACCCATCATTCGAACTGGGCTACCTTGTCCCTGACCGTGCCTTACCCGGCTAGCACTACGCATTTCTGGAAGCGAAGGCTATACTTTCCCTCCAGAAATTGCATAAATCTAACCAAGCACTGACCTCCAAGCTTGCATTGCACAATTCTTGGAGGCAGTGTCCCGCTGGCCCCAGAAACTATGCAATGCAGTTTCCTGGTTGCATGTCATTGCTAACTGAAATTGTGCATTGCGCAGTTTTAGTCCTCAGCATGCCAAGCTAGACTGTGCATTGCGCAGTTCCAATAGTCAGTTAGCCTCCTGATAGCTTGGACTGTTCCTTGCGCAGTTCTGGCAGTCAGTCTCCCAACCTCCCGGCGTAAATTGTGCAAACTTCACGATCAGTCACACAGGTATGTTGCAAGTCAGTTCCCAAGTTCGTTTTAGTTTTTGACTAACAAATTGCTTTCCATGAGTGTTGCCATGTCTCCAGGTATCGCAGGTGTTCATCTGCCTCTCAGCAGCACATTTACAATGGCCTTCAGGAGAGTCGAGTCAAAGGACATCGTTGAGAGCACAATGTGGATTGCAGCCAATCAAGCGTCTATGAGCTTGCCTACCTATGAAGACATCAAGTTGTTCGTAGGCAAGGACATTAAGATAATATGGCAGCAACATCACAGCGAGCAGCACCATCAGTAACAGCAGAAGGCAGCACACCCGCATGCGACGAATGCAAGAGGAAGGTTGTTGACAACATAGAGGTGGAACAAAGTTGCAAGCTCGAGCAGATCCACTTATGATGTAAGCAACTTTGGAGATTAAGGCTATGAGGTGACGGCGCAACAAGACAATCACGCGAGACCAAAGAAAAGAACAGAGAAGGAGTTGCATGTGCTGAAGCAACAACTCAAGAAAGAACAAGAGTTGCATAGACGAGAGAATGAGTTGCAGCAGGAATAGGTACAGCAAGGGGCACAACATGCACATACAGATGAAATTGCGCCCGTACAAGTTATAGATCCACCCCAGTAGCTGGCACGGAGCAGACAAGGTGAGCAGTGTTGTTGATTGCATTCAAGGGAATTCAACAACATGAATGTCATTATGTGCACGCATGCGATCCCACCCTTTGGCGCACCCACCGAGGTGAAGACAAGAAGCAAATCCAACTTAAGTTGAACATGTATTTGACAAGTTGATGCGCACGGCCACCAGCACATGCTTGGAGATCAGCGCAAACACTGTGCATCAACATGTTGCCAGTCCAATCGCACCCAGGACAACCATGCGCATGCTATCAAACGAGTTGGACGGAGAAGCCATATCAAAGTACTCGGATGCTACAGAGGCAAGAGTTCATTTCAACAAGATGTCATCATTGAGAGTCATTAGGGTAGATGAACTGCCACAAAGGGGAATGTCAAGGGCCACCCCACCCTTTGCTATAAATAGTCCCTCATAACTCATTGTAAGGGCTTTCGGTCAGCCAAGCTTCCAATAAGACTATCTTGGAGAGAGCTTGGACAGTATTGTAACGAGCCTTAGCTTCTCCACTATGTAGAGCTAGTATATCTCTTTGGAGGAGCAGGCAGTTGTAGTCGTAACGTTTCGTTGTAGGAACTAGTGGTTAGACATGGATGTATTGTATGACTAGAACTTACACTTCTCAATATAACAGAGACAGCACGTTTCATGCATATGTTTTATTGTATTCTATGCTATCTGGTTTACTCTAAATGATATATGTATTTGTTTGCTTACGCATGCATTTATGGATTATTCTGTATAAGTATGTATGAATCTTTCTGAAATGTGTTGTTGGTTTAACCATCACTTTGGATTGCTTGCTAACTTGCTTTCCATCTTGTGATGCATCTTCGCTCATGTGTTCCCTTCCAAACCGCGTACTATTACAGGTTTCCAAGGGGCGCACTCACCTCACCCTCAATGTGTTAGAACCTCTCATGCACCTTCCTTGACTTACTGCAATTGTCACACCCTTGCTATTAACAAAGACATCTTACTTGCCTCTGTGTGAAATCGCGGTCAAGGAATTACCGTACGACCCACTGCTAGGACTCCTACACCAAACGGTCTGAGGTCTAATTGGGACTTCTTACCGGGGAGATCCCCTTACATGTTGGCGGGTCCAGCACCGTCAACACCTCCATTTCTACACTAATTAATGACTAGTCACATTAAAAAATCTTTTTCTCCACCTTAGAGGCAGAATCTCGCGATGAGACCTACACCATCTTGAAGAGCACAATTTTGTCTTTCCAACGAGCTATTACTTGGCCCGAAACTCCAAGTGGTTTGAAAGTTATTGATTTTTCAAATTAAGGGTATAATTTATGGTCAGTAAGCCAAACTGAACATGTCAACTCATGTCGGTCTGCATCTCTTAGACATGACCGTTCAAGTTCTTGAAGAAGGGTATATATAGGAGCTCAGACCTCCTTTTCTGGCACCGAGAAAAAAGAGTTCAAAACACAAAAGAAAAGCGAGATAAGGGTATAGCGAAGGAATATGACAGCAGATAAATTTTGAGGACTGGTGTTGTATATTGGTTGTTGTAGCAGTAATATACTAATATATTTACTATACAGTGGACAGAACATTGTTTAGCAGGCTCAGACTGTGTGTGCATCCTCATATACAAGCCCCGGATACAATTTATAATGGCTATGTTTTAGTGACATATTTGGATTGTGTTCTTATATAAATTTTCGAACTATGGATCTGCACATTCAAGCAGCGAAGTGTTCTTTTCAGTGAGGTAATACTCATGGCTACAATACAGTGTTCATTAAGACAAAGTGACAGTGTGGATAGAGTGGACAATATTGTGTGTGGAGCTATCTTTTGTGAATTGTCTGGTGCTTACTAATATAGTGTGTTATTCCTTGATGATTGCAAACATTGGTGCATACCCCTGTATACAGCGTGTTATTCATTGGTGATTGCAATGCTTGGACTATTCATTGACTGCAATATCTCTTTGGACAGCAGTGACATCCTGTGAAGCAAAACTAGAAGCATCTTTTGGAGCAGTCCTTTTATGAGAAAAACCTCTCCTTTGTGAGCAGACTTCTGGGAAAATAATTTTGCAGACCCTAGAGAATACATTGAGGCATTTGTATTAAAGGTTGTTGAAAGCATTCATTGAAGACCTATTTTGGAGCACACTTGAAGACAGTTGAAGGACATCCTCTATACCAGCAACATTCTTGAATAACCCTTGAAGTCTTATTGACACAGACAGGTTGGTGAAGATTTTTTTTGAGCAACTCATTGAAGACATCGTGGAGACACCATTGAAGGCCATGATGAGGTAATTTGAAGATTGTGTTTGGGTACAATGAAGAACGGTGGTGACACCTTCCACATGATAGGGTTATCATTGATGATATGACGTGGAGAATATGATGAAGCTGAAGATTGACAGGGCTCAGTAAAGAAAAATATTGGGAGTCGTGAATTACTATCAAACATATCTAGACGAAGCATCACAGTGGGTTGGCGCCGAGAGGGTTGGTGCCCGAAAGGTTGGAGCCTCGAACAAACAAGGTTGGTGCCTTGAAGGATATGTTTAGAGCCCTAGAGGATCGCAGTCCTGAAGAATCCAGGTCGGTGCCTGAAGAAGAAGATATAGGATTGGAGTCCGCAGTCCAAGTAGGTGCTTGGCACATCCCAGGTTGGAGCCTGGGTGTTTTCATCTAGGGTTGGGGCCCTATCTATATTGTACTTGATTCATTGTAAAGATTATATTAATAAAAGAATTTATTCCTATTGTTCATTTTGTGTTCTGAATATGTGATCTAACTGGTAAAAGTAACAATTGAAAAGAAATATTGATTCACTCCCCCCCCCCCCGCTCAGTATTTCCAACATGAGACACATATATAGGAGGAGCAACAAATGCTTGTCATAAAGAAGGAGAAACATGCATGCCTTGTATTCCATTTAGAGGAGTGTAACTCATGCCATTAAGGAGAGGTATGCATGCCATAGTTAAAGAGAGTGTAACATATATATTAAAGAGAACGTAAAATGAATATTTTATGACATGCTTATGAGAAGAATATGTCATTCTTTGATGAGTGCATAAAATAGTGTAATGTATTATTAAAAGAGAGAGAGAGAGAGTTACATAGAGCCATTGGAATCATCAAGGAGAGAGGTGTGAAGTGATCGAGGAGATGAAGGTGACTTATAATTCCCTTTTTAGTAATAATTTCATAGTATCATAAAAGATAATAATAATATTAATAATATTGAGGATTAAGTCGATATTGAACTATTAGGATTGATTAGTGATAAGTTATGTGATTTTCCTTCAACTACGCTTGATTACCAATCCATGCAAGGTGATTTACTACTTTTGGAAAGTCATACTTGAGATGCTAGACATGACTTTCTATTTTTAGAAAGTCACTCTAGAATTTTCAGAAATTATATTTTATTAAGGAAATTCATCCCTGAGTTGCCCATGAGTGGTATTTTTCTTCTGGAGAATAGGGATTCCATATCCCTAATGCATTCATCTCCATGTCTTAGTAGATTGAGGACTCTGCGCCCTGATCTACTGCAAGGATCCAAGATTCGACACCTTGATCTTTTAAATATTTAGGACTGTGCATCCCATTCCTTTTATTATAGATCCAAGACTCCATGTCTTTATCTTTCATGGATTTAAGACTCCACGCCCTAGTTCCCATGGTTTCTCATCTACTCTACTTTGAAACTTTGCGCTTCACCTTAAGGAACTGATTGTGAGTTCACACCCATCTGATGGTTCATTGGTAAGGTCTTGTTGCAAGACCAAGAATTGTGCATGAATTTTGCAGCCATTTTGGTTTTGAAAAAATGACTTCCACAGTCATTTATAATTTGAACATCCTTGTTTACAAATAACCATGTGCCCTGCCACATCTTGCTCAAGACAATATTGAGCATATATAATCGTACAAATCATGTATCATGACTTCCATATTCATTTATAATTTGAGCATCCTTGTTTGCAAATAACCAGACCCCATGCCACATCTTGCTCAATACAAGATTAAGCATATATAATCATAAAAATCATATATCATCCATATAACCATGATCATCCATGGATCTATGTGTCTCAATCCTAATCACCATCCATGTCATACACCTATGTCCAAAATAAGATACCAAAAGAGAAAACATCGATAATATACACTTAACCAAAATAGGTCTTTATCATAAGCATGTACCAACCATGTGACCTAAACCAGGTCTATAACATACAAGCATATACATAAGTCTAACATGCATAATCTTAATATCACTGCATCAAAATCACCCTCTCCAATTGTCATCAATGTTATCTCACCAAGAAGGGACACTACATGTCTAGGTCAAGAGTCTTGGATCATCTCATGAAATTATTTAGGAAGAGTTGTTGACTGGGTTTTCCCCTAGATAGGGGTTTTGCCTGGTTGTCTGCCTACATCTACTGTATGTGATCTTTGTGTTATTATTTTGGTAATTGCTTGATGAACTAAAAGATAAAAGAGGGACATAATAAAACATAAGAATATCACAAGTAATTATCAATATAAAGAAAATATTTCTTCTTTTTCTGATTTTCTAACATGGGATCAGAGCTAAGGTGAATAAGAAGGAAAAATGTAGCTCAATGATATATTAAAGGGAGCTTTAAGAGGTTTGAATAAGGGTCATCAAGAGGATCATATAAGAAGTCAAGCCTACCATCTTCAAGGACAATGTCTAACTCAATGAATGGAGAAAACAAACTAGAAGGAGCATCTAACTACAAGGCATGGAAGAAGAGGATAGACCTCATCCTCGAGAACAATATAGTTTTGGATCTAGTAAAAGGAAAGTTAAAGAAACCTACAAATGAGTCAATTGATGCAGAAAAGGAAATGTTCAGGGAAAAATAAATATTATCCATGACACTAATGGTGGATGGAATAAAGTATAACCTCATTCCATATATATCAAACATAGATTCCTCTCAAGAGATTTATGACACATTATCCAAATTATTCACTATCAAGGATCTTGGTCAAATACTAAGTCTTAAGAATGAACTAAGATCTATAAAGATGACAAAGGAAGACATTGTGGCATCCTTCTTTGTGAGAATAGCTAGATTAAGGGATGAACTCCAGGCAATTGATGAGATAGTATCGGAAAAGGAGCTTGTAATTGTTGAAGAATCAAGGGAAATGATGTATATTAGGATTCTTCTTGACTTGATAACAACTTGTAAAGCACTTTTACAATTATCGTATCTTGATCTTCTTCTTATTATTCGTGTGTGTGTGTTTCATCACACTGCTACCAAAAACATAAAGACAAGAACATAGATGTTGGCTCTCTTCCAAGGCCAAAACCTCTCTCTCTTAGAGAGGAAAACCCTTTAGTAAGTTTATCTTATTGAAGGTTCTTATTAATCAATGCTAAACCCCTAGGCCCTTGAATGGGATGTCCTGCAAGCACAAGTCAAGTCCTTCCCATATTCTGCACTTTGTTCCCGGCAGATAGACTTCTTCCTTTCGGCACTTTTCTCCCCAGTGCTTAGTCCTCCTTCTTTGTTGTTTGTCTAGAGATAGACCTTCCGTGATTGAGCCTTCTATAAGAGATGTTCTTCTTCTATCCTTTACTCAAGTAGAATTCTTCTTTTGTTGACCAAACGAGATCCTTCTTGAGGTATGACTATAATATTGTTCTGTTGCCCTAGTTTTTCCCACGTGTGGAGGGTACCCTTAGAGAATTAGGATCCTTTCACCTTCGCTAGAGAGAGAGACTTCTTCGCTTGACTTGGGAGGCCTAGTAGGCCTAATATCTCACCCAAACAATGATGATTCTTGGATTGTTCTCTAGTTGTTGTTATACCACAAGTTTACCCTCCTTTTTCTTCACAGGTGTGATTGTTTCTAGCCCTAGAAACAGTCCTATATCTTCGCTTTACCTTCTCCCTTATTCATTGCACTTTGGAGACCCTTTAGACTTGTTTTCACTTAACTTCTTCTCAGCTTATATCATCGCTGATTTTAGAGATGCTTGTTTTACATTGAGAGGGAGTGGAAAGCCTCTATATATAGAGGATTGTCCCTCATTTAGGCCGACATTATGCCGACATGCTATCTTTAGGCCGACATGAATTTTTCCATTGTTTTACTTCATTTGGAGGATGTTGTTGCATGGAGAGGACTCGGACTTTTCTTGGAGGTATTCCTTTGACTCTTATACAATTTTATACATAGTGTAACATGCCCTCTAAGGGTCTTACATAAATACATTGACTTTTAACTTCCTAGAAGCAGTTAAACATGTGCTTGACCTACTTCAATGAGCAAGAAACTCATTGATAAATATCACAAAAGTAATTTCTCTTTTTTTGAATAAATACAAATAACAAAGATACATTTATGAAGATTGTACCTAGTTACACTTACTTCAACAGTAATCACTGCACTTCTAGGTTTACCAACATCATGGAGTGCCTTCTCATCAAGGCTCAACAGTTGGAAGGAAACCCCTACATTCGAACAACTATGGAATGCATACAGTCAGGAAGTGTTAAATTGGCAACTAGGGCCAAACTTCATGTGGGTTATCTTATTCATGGCTAATAATATTTTTATTAGAATCTTCTCGTCGAGAGATGTAGGATTGATCTAAAGATCATCCGATTCCGATAAGTATTTATGGAGATATGAATTTATTTTGATTATGGAATTATTATCAAGCCGACCTACAACTCATGTAGGCTCAAAAGCCCAAAAATCGCATCTATTCAAACATCAACATTGTGTATAAATACAGGAGGAATTTTCCTCATTTTCACTCACTCATCTCATCACATCTCTCTCTATCTCTCCTGCGCAAAAAAGAGGGCCTTCTCTACTGTGCAGAAAAGAGTCTCTCTCTCACACATGTGGAAGGAAGTTATTGAAACTGAAGCTGCAACAACAGATCCAAAGTTTGACCATCGTGGACTATCAAACCTCCTCTTATGAACTGCGCTATAGGTTCATCTGAACCTCCTCTGAAGGCTGCAACTTTTGGTGGTGGAATCAAGTCAATCTGACGGTCGGATTGTGAGATATCGACTGCCCTAGTTTTGATGATGAAGCCGCTAATGTTGATGCTGCTGATCTAAGGTTTGCTGCTGTTGATATAAATCAGATTTATTGTACTATTTCACTTTGCTAAATTATTGAAGATAAAAGAAGATTTGATCAAATGGTTTCCCCACACATTACGGGGTTTGTCCCTGGCTAGCCACCACATCTTGTGTCTCTTGTCTTGGCTTGTTTAATGTCGATCGTTTAATGTTCTATATGCACTTTACTTTATGTACATGCGATTGCTAATCTGTGGAATATAATAAGAAAAAGAAGTAAACTGTTATAAGCATAAAACATATCATAACTTAACATGGTATCAGAGCTGAGGTGAAGACAAAGCTCGAGCAAGAGCAAGAGCAATCACCGAAGAGAAGATTGGCAAGGCTATCCTAAAAGAAATATGGGGTCCTCAACACTCTTTCCTGCCGAAGACAAGCTCCGTGAGAAAGCCGACTATCATGGATGGAAGATGTCTATCGATCTAACCCTAGAAGATCAAGGAGTGTTGGACCATGTAAGAGGTAATATTGTTGAGCCTCCATCAAATGCATTCGCTGCTGCCTGGAACAAATGGAAAAACAGAGAAGTCGAAACAAAGAATATAATCCAGGACTCTATCGACAAGCACTTGGTGGCCTACATCTCTGAATTGGACACCTCAAAGGAAATATACGCTAGACTGGTGAGTATATTTAAAGTTAATGATGCAAATCAAGCTTTGTTTCTTAGAAATATACTGAGGGAAATAAAGAAGGGTAAAGATGAGAGTATGCAAGCATGCTTCTTAAGAATCGCCGAGATTAAGAACGATCTCCTATCTATTAGGGAGACTATTATTGACAGAGAAATGGCACTCACGACCCTTGGAGGATTACCATCCGAATGGTATGTTTTCAGGACTAATCTTCTGAACAATAATATAGTTCCTGGTTTCGAGGAATTAATGGCTAGATGCATTCAAGAAGAAACAAGGGTAGAAGAGCAAGAAATGCCCATGCCTAAAGGTCCTCCTGTTGCCTTTTCTTCTCATGCTAAGAAAAGAAATAATTCCGAGACTAAATCAAAAGGAAACGCTGGACCTAAGGGTGGAAGAAAAGGATGATGTTACATCTGTGATAAAGCAGGTCACTATGCAAGGAAGTGCCCTGATAGAAAGGACTCACACCAGGACAAAGATCAAAATCCCTCTAATGGCAATCAAAGGAATGACAAATTCAATAGCAAAGGTAAGAGGAGAGCTGGAAATCAAGGAAGAGGACAACCATTCAAGAAGGCTAGAAATTCCAGGATGTATTAAATGCACCTGACCTCAAAAAGAACCTGGTGTCCATCTCGGCAATGGAAGATAAAGGCTACAAGGTAACCTTTAGCGATGGCAAGCTACGTATATGGAAAAATAATGTTAAAGATGCCTTTACTCTTGGGTTTCTTGTTGATTCATTATACCAGGTCGATGGAAGTCTGCTAGGTATCATGTCTTATGACACATCTCTTCAGTCCGAACTTTGGCATCAGAGGCTTTCCCCCTTCATTATAAAGCTCTGCTCGGTGTAAGACAAATGGTGACAAGGATGCCCGAATTCCGAGTAGAGAAAGAAGGTGTATGTCCAGGATGTGCCGAAGGAAAGCTCAAAAGGGCACCATTCCCCTCAAGCCAAAGCAAGACCTCCAATATATTACAGTTGATTCACTCAGGCATATCTGAGGCTGGCATTAAGAGGGAGATTACTACACCACATACTCCTGAGCAGAATGGTGTGGCGGAAAGGAAGAACCATACGATTGTGGAAGTTGTCTCTATGGGTAGATGATGTAACAATGCCTGATGTGGAGGAACCCATGGATCCTATTTATCCACCTGAGCCTTCCCCTTCTAGGAAGAGGCCTTCATGGCTTAGGGGGATACTTGATGATGCTAAAGGACATGTTGCACCCTGAGGAACCTTCCGTGAAAGTAAGAAACCTAACAAGTATCAGGGATACCTGACCATCATGAGAACAATCATACAAAATGAGCCTTCATCATTCTCAAATGTCGTCAAGCATCAAGTATGGAAGGATGCTATGACCAAAGAATATGAGTCTATTATGGAGAATGATGTCTAGGAAGTAGTTCCCAGACCCCAGGACAAGACAGTTGTTACTTCTAAATGGCTTTACAAGATAAAGCATGCAGTAGATGGAAGTATGGAAAAGTATAAGGCTCGTTTTGTTTCTCGTGGTTTCTCCCAGAAGGAAGGTATAGACTATGATGTGATATTTGCACCTGTTATATGACCATCCGCTCGATCATATCCCTTGCGACTTCACAAGGATGGAACCTACATCAGATGGATGTCAAGACAACGTTCTTGCATGGTTCGATCAAAGAAGAGATCTAAGTGGAGCAACTTGAAGGATTTGAAATTTATGACTAAAAATCTCATGTATGTAGGTTGAAGAAGGCTCTCTATGGGCTGAAGCAAGCACCCCAGGCATGGTATGAGAGGATCGATATCTACTTGATGAAGTTAGGATTCACTAGGAGTGAAGTCGATCCTAAACTTTACCTTAAGGTTGAATATGACAAGCCTCTCATAGTGGTGTTGTATGTGGATGACCTCTTTCTAACAGGTGCATACCCTCTCATTCACAAATGTAAGAGGGAGTTGGCTTCTGAATTTGAAATGAAGAACCAAGGACTTGAAGTGTGGCAGAAGCCAAGGGAAATTTTCCTATCTCAAGGAAAATATGTGGTGAAGATTCTGAAAAGATTTGGTATGATGGACTGCAAGCCTATGACTACCTCGAGGATCTTAACTTTCAGAAGTTATATGGTAGTGATGTCGGACCAAATTTGGGAAATTCCTCTGAGTTTCAAAAACTCATTCGCGTTGATGTTCTTGGTGAACCTCCGTCCGATCATATGTTTGGCAGTTAGCATTGTGAGCTCATATTTGGTTGAACCTCACTAGATTGGTGCCAAGAATATTCTGAGATGTCTTCAGGACACAGTCTCTCATGGATTGAGATACACTACTGGAAATAAGAAATTGCATGATTATTCAAATGTTGATTAGGCAGGTAGTGTGGAGGATCACTGGAGCACCTTTAGTGTTGTTTCTCTTTGGATTCTGCTTCGATATAATGGACGAGCAGGAAGGAGAATTTGGTTGCCATAAGCACCACCAAGACCAGATACATATCTACGAGTATGATCTTGTATGAAGCTTCCTGGTTGGGAAATCTCTTCAATGAGATGTTTGAACACATACCACTGTGATTCTCTGTAACAACCAGAGGTGGGATTCGATTATTGAGGAATCTCGTATTCGTCGATTGCTCCAGCAGATTAACATCATCTGGGATATGGTAAGTCAATGAGCAAGGAGGTTCCATCGCATTAAGATGATGTATAGGTCGATACACCTTGTCAAAGCCCCGAGGAAAGATCTAATCTGTGATTTTCCCAAACGACTTGGATGTTGGAAATAATACTGAGAGGGGGGGTGAATCAGTATTATCAAGTTCTTTTAAAAAAACTTCCTTATTTATACTTTGAATTATTTTTGCATATTAGTACCATAAAATAATGAGCATGAACAAGAAAAACAGATAGTCACACCAAAGAACACCAGATATAAGGTGGAAACCCAATGTGGGTGAAAACCACCTGCTGCAATATGTCTCTATATTCTTTCAAATTAGAAACTCCTTTTACAATGATTTTGTACTGGTGCAGTCCTTTACCAGTACGCAGGCTGCAACCTGCAGAGAGCTGCAACTCTCTCTCGTTTTCCAGTCACTTCTGGAAGGGAGCTACAACCCCCTACTTCTTTTCTTTCAAGGACCACTTTTCATAAATTTTCAAACTGGATCCATAAACATCAAATGATCATCAAGTAAATGTAAATTACACAGTCAACTGCAGTAACCAAATCAACAATAACAGAACTAAACCCAGAACACCTTATCAACAGAAAAATTCAGTCAACAGAAGATCTTAAGACAGATACGCAGTTTTTCTTTCTCAGGCCTGCGTCGCTACGCACTTCACCTTCTGCTTCCCTACGTATACCCGCAGAGAGCCTTCTGCTGCACCGCGTACCCACGCACTACTTCTTTAATCGTGTTGCGTACTGTTACTGTAGGTACGCACCCAGAGACACTATCGCGCCGCGTACTGCTACTGAAACCACGCACTTATAGATACTATCGCGCCGCGTACTTTTACTGTGCGTACACACCTGAACCTCTGTCGCGCTGTGTATCCACGCGGTTCTCCTTCTTTTGATTTGCGTACCCACGCAGTGCCCCTTCTTCTGCTCTGCGTACCCACGCAGCTCTTCTGTTTCTGCTCTGCGTACCCACGCACTTGCACTGTTAGTCACCTGCGTACTTCTGATTAGGGCCGAATTGGCAGTTCACCAGAGTGCTATAGTTAGTCGGATGCCCAGATCTGATCATGCGCTCGAGAGATCACCCTTCACAGATTCGCTTTCAACTTTACTTTCATATAGATCAAGCTTTTAAAACAATAACCCAATATTTCAGATCTTAAGATATTCAATTTGCAAAAGATACTTAGCCAAGTGATCTCCTTTGCTTTATATAGGCAAGCTCCTCCAAAAATCATGGATCAATACCATAGATAACCAATACAAGGGGGCCCAAAAACATGGGGCTCAATAATAATAATAATATAAAACAATACCACGGGCCAAAACCATAGAATCAAGAGCGGCGGGCTAAATACCACGGGCCAAACATAGGAAACCCCACGTGAATGTGCTTCTCTGCCTTGAAGTAAGTGAAACTGGGGATACACACCTTCTGAACGGGTGACCTGCGTGTCTGGCTGCGGTCCCTTCACGGTGTACCTGCGTGTACGCATCTTCTAAACTGTTCTCCTGCGTACTTCTTAATTTTCAACATTTTGAGAGCCTGATCAGAGCATTGCCACTTGAGGGTGTTGCCATCAAGTACAACATCTGTAACATAGAACCATACCAGAATCATAATGCCAACATTGGAGTCAACAAGAAACCCTTGTACAAGGGTCCTGCATGTTGCATACATTGAGCTCTGGGAGCTCTAAGGGCTTGCGGTTCTTACTGGAGCAACATACAACCACAGGGTGACCCACCCTCCCCTGGTGGTGCGCACTGGAACAAGATGATTCGCTCTCTTGTGGGTCAAGATGATTCGCTCTCTTGTGGAACAGGATGATTCGCTCTCCTATGTAGCAGGATGATTAGTTCTCCTGTGAGGCCTGGATTGATGTGTTCTCCATGGCGATTGTAGCAGGATTTATGTGTTCCCCTGTGAGGCTAGGATTGATGTGTTCTCCATGGCGATTGTAGCAGGATTGATGTGTTCCCCTGTGAGGCTTAGGCCTAGATTGATGTGTTCTCCATGGCGATTGTAGCAGGAGTGATGTGTTCTCCTATAAGGACAGGATTGATTAGTTCTCTTGTCGAGGCATCCTACCCCATCACAGGATTGATTAGTTCTCCTATCGAGGCATCCTACCCATGCAGTGTAGGACTCATGGGAAGTGCCTCTCATCTGATCAATGAGCAGAGAAATGAAGTTAGGGACCATAGTAGTACCAATGGACGCATCGTTGTATCTACCGTACTTCCTACGCTAGGATGACCTCCATTGATCTGGGATCAATGATACTGGTCTGGGACCAGTGGTAGGAGTGGTACATTCTATGACACTGACTTCGGGTCAGTTGAGACTGGTCTGGGACTAGTGGTACGCACTCTGAGACTGACTTTGAGTCAGTGGAGGATGTTACTAGTCTGGGACCAGTGGTAGGAGTTGTACATACTATGACACTGACTTCGGGTCAATTGAGACTGGTCTGGGACAAGTGGTACATACTCTGAGGTTGACTTTAAGTCAATATGATAAATCCTCGATCATTTCTTCTTCTTCATAATTCGGACAAAATCAGAGAAGAACAAAACAAAGCAGAGCAGCACAGAACAGAGCAGAGCAGTACAGATCAGTATAGGGCAGAACAAGACAAAGCAGAATAGGCAGAATAGAGCAGAGCAGGGCAAGGGTCAGGTTGTATAGGGCAATGCATTTGATGGATGAATAGTAGCGACCAACAAACAGATTGCAAATGAAGTTCTTTATAGTTGAGAGGGAGTGTTAAATTGGAAACTAGGGCCAAACTTCATGTGGGTCATCTTATTCATCGCTAATAATATTTTTATAAGATTCCTCTCATCGAGAGGTGTAGGATTGATCTAAAGATCATCCGATTCCGATAAGTATTTATGGAGATATGAATTTATTTTGATTATGGAATTATTATCAAGCCAACCTACAACTCATGTAGGCTCAGAAGCCCAACAGTCGCATCTATTCAAACATCAACGTTGTGTATAAATACAGGAGGACATTTCCTCATTTTCACTCACTCATCTCATCACATCTCTCTCTCTCTCCTGAGCAGAAAAGAGGGTCTTCTCTACTACACATAAAAGAGTCTCTCTCTCACACATGTGGAAGGAAGCTGTTGAAACTGAAGCTGCAACTGCAGATCCAAAGTTTGACCAACATGGACCATCAAACCTCCTCTTCTGAACTGTGCTATAGGTTCATTTGAACCTCCTCTGAAAGCTGCAACTTTTGGTGGTGGAATCAAGTCGATCCGACGGTCGGTTTGCAGATATCGACTGCCCTAGTTTGATGGAAGCTATTGAAACTGAAGCTGCAACTGCAGATCCAAAGTTTGACCAGCTTGGACCATCAAACCTCCTCTTCTGAACTGCATTGTAGGTTCATCTGAACCTCCTCTGAAGGCTGCAACTTTTGGTGGTGGAATCAAGTCGATCTGTCAGTCAATTTGTGAGATATCGACTACCCTAGTTTTGATGATGAAGCTGCTAATGTTGATGCTACTGATCTAGGGTTTGCTACTGTTGATATAAATCAGATTTATTGTACTATTTCTCTATGCTGAATTATTGAAGATAAAAGAAGATTTAATCAAAAGGTTTCCCCACACATTTGGGGGTTTATCCTTGGCTAGCCGCCACATCTTTTGTCTCTTGTCTTGGCTTGTTTTCTGTCGATCGTTTAATGTTCTATCTGCACTTTACTTTATGTACATGTGATTGCTAATCTGTGGAATATAATAAGAAAAAGAAGTAAACTGTTATAAGCATAGAACATATCATAACTTAAAAAGAAGAAGTTAGAATTTCTCTAGTAAGCAACGATGAGAATGAAGAGGAGGACTTTATTATGCTCATCGCAAGAACAAAGGATCATTCAAGAATTCTAAAGGGCCTAGAAGGAAGATAGACCGATTCAAAATTGAATAATTGTCACAAGATGGGTCACTATAAAAGCGATTTTCTTTAGAATCTGAGAAATAGAAAAAGAAATAGGGATCATGCAAATGTTGTCGAAGAAGGATCTCTAAAGAAGCACAAGACTGAAGAAACAGAAATAAAGGACCTATACTACTAAGTCCTTCTCATCTAAGTTTTTGAATTGTTTTGTATTTTTTATTTTTAATACTTATAGGTTTAACATGCTTTGGAAAAACGTTGTTGAATTGATTTGTTAAAGTTATCGGTATCCCTCAAGATTGGATTAAGAGGGAGCCCTCACCATTTTCCAAAGATAAGTATCTTACTCCCCATATCATATTTCATATTTGGTTTTCCTTTTCTTATATAGATGTGTTTATACTAAATGCTAATAACATTTCCTTTTATTTTTTCCTTGTTTAGGAAAAGCTTGTTGATATGCTCAAGGGCTATGAAGAAGACCTCACAAGACAAAAATTTCTATTGGAATTGATGTCCTATAAGGTTTGTCTAACTCAAAGGTATGTCTTAGACTATAAGTTTTGTTTCTCTTCGTAATAAAGGTATATTCATTCATTCTAATAAATTTGTTTTACATTACTAACAAGTGTTACATCTAGGACCTTTGAATCATAGAGATTATTGTTTGGGAGATTAATCATTAGATTGAATCTACCCTCATTAAAATCCTTATGTCTATGGAACACTAATAGGTTCTTTGTAAAACCCTAACCTAAGGGTATGTCATACTAATGTGAAAAACCCTAGTCTACTTAGGGTTACTAATGAAAACCTAGAAAAATATTAATATTTTGATGTTTGGGATTTTGATGGTAAAGTCATGTTTGGGGTCTTGGTATTGTTATGGAAACCCTGGTCCTTTAGGGTTGGATGGTAATGTGTTCCTAGACCTTGAAGTTTTGGTAAATTAGGGTTTATGAGTAAAACCCTTATGTATCGAAAGTAAGCTCCTAGGAATGAAACCTAGGTGATGTTTGTCTGTCTGATTAAAACCCTAGCCTAATCGAGATTGTCATATGTCTAACTTTAAATGTATTGATATTTGTGTCTTGGGTTTGTCATATATATGTTATGAATATGGGTGTGCATGATTATCCTATATATGTATATGTGCTAACATGTTTGTTGATAAGTTCTAGGGTTTGTAACAAAAGCCCTAGTAGAAGTTTGATATTCTAGGATATGATGATGATGATAAAATCTAGGTTTGGCAACAAACCCAAGTAGAAGTTGGTCATTTAGGTGAAGCCTTAGATTTTGTTGTGATTGGTTTTTGACATCTAAGGCTTAGTGTCTCATATATGGAATCTAGGGTTTGCATCAAATCCTAGTAGAATTCTAACATATGGATTCTAAAGTTGTTAGATGCAATGTAACTGTAATTGTTTGAATTGCTTCTAGGGTTTGTAATATATTATAGTAGAGTATGTCATGTCTCTGGAAGAAATATTGAGACCCTATATATAATGAAGATTGTTGTCCTGATTTGCTCAAATGTCTTGATAATGGAGTCTAGGGTTTATGACAAAACCCTAGCAAGAAATTGAAGTATAAAAGCATGTGTCTCTTGTTGATTATGAACCTAAATAAGTTTAGGTATTTGATGTCTAAAGTCTAATGCTTCCATTATTGTATGATTTTGATATAGTTAAGTTCATGCTTCTATATATGTATTTGGTTGTACTTGCTATCTAAGTTGTGCAGGTACATAATCTTCAAGATGCTGAAGATATTTGTAAGTAAAGTTGATTTGATAAGCATGATGAATGATGATGATCAAGAAGGATTGAATCCATGAAAGATTATTTGATGTCATAGAAAGAAGTTAATATCCCTAGGTTAAGAGGAAGTCAAGATAAAAGGAAGGATATCTCCCAAGTTGAGAGGGAGGGCATATTATAGTCATGATGGATACCTTGAAGAAGAAATTGGAGAATGCATATTGAGGTGATGCTGAAAGAAGGAAAGCAGGATTTGGTTGTTGCATGTGTTATAGACATTTTTGTGCCTTACAGCATAGAGCATGAAATGTCAATAATCTAAGGGATCCAAAGTCCCTAAACATGTTGTTAATACCCTTAGAGGAACAAGGTCAGCAAACCACAGCACTACAAATCAGTTCTCCACTGAAAAACACTCAAAAACAGGTCAGTTTTGGATCAAAGCAGCTGCTCCACTAAGCATCTGCGCTGAATGTCAAAAGCTCTATGGTGTACCTGCACTGCATAGCAAGTGCAACAAAGGCTACCTGCGCTGGGCGTACTTTGACATGTGGAGGAATCTTTTTCTCAATGTGCCAGTGCCCAGGAAGCTTCCAAAAAGACACTTGATCATAAGATTCGCCTAATGATGAGTTAAGAGCTTCTAAAACTCCCAGTGGAAGGTAGAAACTCCGAGTGAAGAGCTGAAGAACAACTAGAGTTGAAGAGGACAACAAGTCACACATCAAGCTGACTTATCTTCACTCCAAAACTCTATATAAGGATCTCATCCCATGGGATCTGGAGGCCGGAATTTTGTGCAAAGAATTGTTGTTGGTTTACAGTTGTGAGTATTGGGTGATTGCTTGAGGGAGGTGAAGAAGAGATTTCTCTCCGTCGGGAAGGTGATGCTGGATTGGACCTCTCATGGTTGTACCACCGCCTGAACCTTACTTCCATATATTAATAAAGCATTTGAGGTTCTTCTATTCGCATGTGTTTCAATGGTGTATTGTCTTACTTGCGTCTTTGATTTATGCTAATCCTTGAATCGATTATGAATGCATGCCTCTTGTAGTTTCCTTTTCTTGTCTTATTTGCAGGATCTCGTGTAGCTGGGCCCGTGAAAAGACTTGGATCTGGGAGCAAGCGGCAAACGAAGGAGATTGGATCGACCATTTGCGCAAGACATCGGTAAGTGGATCTCTTCCTTCTATCTCTTGCATATCATAAAGAAGAAACTTTAGATAGCTTTGCTTTCAGCTGTTGCTAAGGAACTGTCACCCTTAGAGTGGGTTAGGGTCATTCCGAGTTGGATACTTTCCCCCACAACAGACTGGCGACTCCGCTGGGGAATCGTGTCTTGTTGGTAACTTGTGTTTCTTGCTATTCATTTCTTAAACAAAGGGAGTACCGAATCGAACTGCATTCGAGTCCTTCGAATGCAAAGTAGAGGGCAGCTGCTCTAGCCCAGTGCTGGGCATGTTTATGATCTGAAGAGCTGATCCACAAGGACTCTTTTTAGCTCTTTGTGATAGTGTTCATCTTCCTTTAATCATCCTCTAGTGTATACTTGACTGATAGCCTCTGGTTTGGCCAAAAACCATTGATTTTTGAGCAAACTGTGACCCGGAATCTGAGAGAGACGAGAGTTGTCTCATCAGTGCAGCTGCAACAAAGGCTACCTGCACTGCAACGCAGGTCCCGAAGGGGCTACCTGCGCTGCATCTCAGATTGACAGTGCAGCACCTGCGCTGATCCAGTTTTGCCTTGTGCAACTGGGGTTCCCCACTGTCTATTGCCCAGTTTTCAGTATTGTTTTGCAGCCTGTTGTCAACCTGTATACCCAGCTGAAACCACTTCTCTTTGCCTTCATTCCGCCTCAGTTGTATGAAGAAACCGTGATTGTTCTTATTGTATTTCTTGCTGTCATTCACAGTTTCCCATAGCGAAAGTGAACTAGTCTTGTTATGACCTCTTGGATCTAGACCTATGAGAAAGTGTCGTTGTGATTCTAAGAGTTAGTTTATTGCTGTTCATAGCTGCTTGAGCATTTTCTTTCGTTATATGGTTCGAAATTTCA
This sequence comes from Pinus tabuliformis, assembly GCA_031772625.1. Taxonomy (NCBI): domain Eukaryota; kingdom Viridiplantae; phylum Streptophyta; class Pinopsida; order Pinales; family Pinaceae; genus Pinus; species Pinus tabuliformis. Next base: position 885,460,041 of record CM062805.1, on the reverse strand, counting down.
GTATTTCTTGTGTTGAAACGAGTGAATCTTAAGGTGTTCTTTTGATTATTGGACAAACACTTGTTGCCTTCGCTTGAAATTGAATTCGAAATTATACAACAGCTTTCTTTTTGTAATACATCAACATTAAGGAAGAAGAAAAGAAATACTTGCATTGTGCATGTGCATTTTGACAGTTTGCATGTCGATTTAGGAAAAGTGCATCAGTGTGTGCTCTATGATCTGTTTGAAAAGATGATGTCTTTCTTTTCCTTCAGTAGTTAAGGTTTTCTTGAAAAAGCTTGCTTATCATTCTTAGACTGCATTTAGGAGTTGTATCATACATCACGTGGTGATCCATAAAGGCAAACTGCTAAGCAAGATCAACCTAAAAAGAACTGAATTTATCTAACAACGCTTTGAAACATAACGAAACACAGTAGAGGTCTAGGTAGAGACGTGAACCGGCGTCGTTAAACATAGTGACTGTCGATCTCTACGAAGGTGGGTGATTCCTCCTGAGGGACGATAGCACTAATACGGACTTGTGCCCCCGCGTACCGTCGCATATATTGGGGGACCCCTATAGGAACAAAGCCTTTATCCATAGGAAGCCGTGTCGGCCGCCCTACTGATCGCGATGCAGTGAACACAACATTCACGAAGATCGACCACTCATACCGTAAAACGTATTCTGTGGTTTCGCGAAAGGTTTGGCACACCCTCTGCCTAGAACTCCAGAGTAGTTTCTTTTGGCCTTTTTCAAACTCTATAACTGAAAAATTCCATCCGAGCATTTGTCACTTCGGGCTCGTTAATACATCGAAGGAGACTAGAGTCATCTTTAGCTTTTTCTCGACTCTTAAAAAGTGAAAAAGCAAGTTGTGTCTAAAAGCGTCGTCATATAAAATTCATTCTAAGCGGAACATAATCACCCCTTATTCCTACGTTGATCTTTAGGTTGAGAACATGGAACGCACCAACCAAGGGATTCCACATGATGGGACCCCTAGCCCTTTCTCCTCTTGGGGAGAAGTTGGTGCGCCCCACATGGCCACATTGTCGCTTCCAGGGCTGACAATTGGCCTGCTAGTTTGGCTATTCTCAACCGCTGTAGTTCAGACCACCACGGTTCCTGAACAGTCGAGTCAGCAGTTAGACCAGTCAAGAGCTACCCTCCAGCCTTCCACTTCTTATAAACCTTCCTTCGATCCTTCTTCTTCGAAAGGTCAAGCCGCCGAAAGCGGAGCTCCCATGGAAAAGAAGAAGGAAAAGAAGAAGAAAGAAAAGAAGCAGAAGGAGCCAAAGGCGCCTGGGGGCAAGCAAAAGGTATCTAACGAAAATCCACACACAGCACGGACCGGGCCCAAATCGCCATGTGTCATATGTAGAGGAGACCACCTTCACCGTGATTGTCCCAGTATTCCCCGGATACTAAGGGACTGGTCCCCTCGTTTGCACAGTTCGGAAGCGTCAACCTCTGACAACCAGGTTGAATGCTTACCGTCGACCAGCAAAAGTGGAGGTTCTAGACGACGAAGGGGAAAGAGATTCCCCTGCGAACTGTGTGAAGGCAATCACACTCTTCGCCGTTGTCCCTTTTTAGACGAAGCAAAGAGAGTTTTGGAAGATCAACCGATTGCACCGTTGCTACTTCCTCCTGGATATCAAAAACTCGCGCCAAGTCCTTCGTTGGTCGAAAATACAGTTGCCCCGCTCACAGGGCCAGCTGAAGTGTCAGTCGCTGAAAGTGAACCTACTGAATCCGGACCGGACGAAAGTCCAAAGGTCGAAACGGCAGTTGACCCGGTTCTCCCTTCAGAAGTTTCATCTTCAAATACCATAGTCACTGAGGATTCATCTTCAGTTGACACCCTCACCGAAGAGAGTAAGGATGACACCGTCCAGATTCTCTTCATCAACACCGATTCTGATGAACATCAGGGTAATGTGCCCACTCCTTTATCGCAGGAAGGAGCATCGTCAGGGTCATATCCGGCCGTATATTCGGTCCCACCACCAAGCAACCTAGTTGTGTCCTTTGATTGGAACCAACTAGGCAGACCCCGGTTACCAGCCAGTATACCATTTAGAATTATAGTCCAAATATACAAAATGGTGATGGCTGGAACTATCATTGATGAAGGGGAATCTGTGAGTATCCTGTCCTCTATTGCTTGGAAAGCACTGGGTTGCCCGGCGCTTTTGCCTGAGACAAGAAATCTCTCGGGTTTTGACAAAGGAACCAGTCGACCATTAGGGATTCTACCTAATGTGCCTATTACCTTGAAAGAGAAGGCCGTCAAGATGAACTTGATGGTCGTCCAAGGACCCTTGGATTATAACCTACTCCTTGGACGAGACTACATATATTGCATGGAAGCAATAGTCTCCTCACTCTTTCGAATAATGTGTTTTCCATACGAAGGAAGAATGGTCAAGCTCGTAGACCAACTTTCACTTCCGGGATCACGCATCGCAAGTAGTCACATACCTATCCTCAATGGTCTATTTGATCAAGAAAGGTCTCTACCTCCGGTTCTTCTTCCTGATGAGTGCGAGTAATTCGGGAGAGGAAGGCCGGAACCCAGGGGGCATGCATCCTGGTCTGCTCTGGAGGCAGAAAAAACCTTGGGTGTAAAGTAGAATTTCCGCGGGAGAATATGACTAGTCCGTACCCCGTCCCCTCCTTCTTCTTCGTAAAACAGAAGAGCCGGCAAGAGCTCTCATGCGGAAGAAGGGGCAGTTAGGAATGGGGTTGTTCTGGAAAAAGATTCTTTTGTTAAAGTTAAGTGTGTGGCGGAGCATCGTCATTCACCTTTGTCTAGAAAAGTGGGCTCTGCCAAAGAAGGGGATCCGTTTGCGGCAGCAAGTAGTAACCATCTTTGGATAAAAGGCAAGCCTCACCCATTAAAACAAATGTTTTAGAGGATAAGTAGGGGCAGCCTCCAAAGAAAGGGATTCAATTGCTGCAACAAATTGTAACCATCTTTGTGTAACCTAATGATAGACATCGCCGAAGAAAGTTTCTGTTTGAAAGGATTAGCAGAACAATCTTTGGGTAACCTGAAAGAGGTAAGCCTCACCTGTTGAAAACAAAGGTTTTTAACGGAAAAGTAGGGGCAACCTTGAAATTAGACTTACACCTGGGGGCATGCAAACCTCTTGGAATGCAAGCTCGGGCGGCTTTTTAGTTTTAGGTAGGAATAACCCCGCTAACCCGTAGATAAGCCGATACTCGGCTTTCACAAAGAGAGGATATGGAGCAATACGTAGGGAGATGAAGCTTTTTAAAAAATAGCGATCTTCCATGAGACCTTACTACTTTATGACTGGTAAAAACGAGCAGTTTTGGCAAAGTTCATGCTCGTTAAAAAATAAACGCAAGATCTGAGCAGTTTTAATGCGGAAATTCATGCTCGTTAAAAAATAAACATAAGCTTGTGAGCAGGCTTTCCCCAGACTTCAAGCTCATCCAAAAAAAATGAACCGGTAAATAACCATTTGAGACCGTAAATTCATCAACCATAAAAGCCTTGGTCGTGTTTGTGTATCGTCACCACTTTTCATTTGGCCAATCATTCACATCCACTTGATTGTTTACCTATTTTGAGGAACAGTTGCGAAGAGTGATCCCACCTAGCCATCCTTGTAATACTGTCGTGATTGGAAAATTCCAACCTGTACCTGGAATCTGCTACTATCCCTGTTTATCACTCGTTCCTCAAAAAACGAGTCTTCTTTGAGCTCTTTTCACTGACTCGTAAAATATGAAAAGTTTGCCGAGTTTTGGCCTTCCAGCTCGTTAAAAGGACCGGAAGAGCTATCCCTCCTCTAGATTTTAATCTTTTTGGACCTGAGGGATTATTGCACAAAAAGATCGAGCGCTTGTCTAGTTCGGCTCGATAAAGATATCGAACATTCATCCCTTCTGTATTGTTTTATACTTTTTCGGACTTAAGGGATTAAATGACGAAAAAGGACCCCTGGAGTCCGCTTTATGTACCCTTTTCAGACTCTCTAAAAATGAAAAGGACCGAGTTGTCTTTGTTGCTGGGCTCGTTAAAAATATTAGATAGCGACAAACTTGTCTTTAGACGAGAACGAGTTTCCCTATCGCTAGGCTCGTTAAAACATAGCGATGGGCTTACCCGAAGGGCAGGTTATAGAACAAGCATATGTTATCCTCCTCAAGCTTGACAAAAATAAAGAGGTACTGGTCAGAAATGACTGGGGAAAAATTGGGAAGAACCTCAAAGCTTAATGGTAGCAAGTCGCTCTTGAACATGACACTTTTGCCTCCGTAAATATCGGGTTGGGTTATTATCATTCACCGATCCCTTCACCATGGTCTCGCCATACCATCCATACATGGGGTAATGCTATCGATCCATCACATCAGTGTCGTTATATGTTCAAGAGATGTCATTCAGAAAGTGTCAACCGGGTCCCATCCACTACCGTACATCATCTTTCATCCTTCCATGACCGCCACCCTGAATCATATTTCACAGATCGTTTTCACCATCATCACTAGCTCCGTTCCGTGTCACTGATGTGGGATTCATTAAGGCCCTCCTTTGACGGATCACTTCTTGTCGACATCAGCTCATTATCCAAGAAGTTGATCTAGGAACACCCCCTCAGTACTTTGAAGCTTGCATGCCTCAATGGCAAGTTTCTCACTCCCGGCGATAGGTATACATTAATGACCTTCGACCAGGAGACTTTGCGTGGTGTTCGACGTCAGATCCTATATTCACACCACGTGAATTGTGCTGCAGTACCTTGAGGGTCATCATCATTATCGGTGATTCCTCTCGCGCTTGTTAACAGTTTACATTATTGACTGGTAATCAAGCAATGTCTTTCCATGTTCGACTTCAAGAAATTCTCACATGGATCGACTTGTACTAGAGTAAAGATCGGACAAGTTTGAAGACCCCGGATCTAGTTTCATCCATCCGGGCTGCGATATATATTCAGGAGATAAAAACATAGACATGTGCAGCAGATGATCATCCTACTGGAAGGATGATAATTGAAAGCAGAGAATTATCAGTCTATTATCAAACAATCGTCTGTTTATGTACAGCAAATGTATTTATAAAGCTGAGCATGGGAAATGCCCGCATCAGCTAGATCATGAAAAGAAAGTATGAAAAGATAATGTATTGTATTGTATTTTGTTACAGGTCACCTCCCGACGATTGAATGAACTTCGGATCCTCCTAATAAAGCATTTCACCCGATAAACGACCTCATACTTTAGGGGGCAACTGTTATAGACATTTTTGTGCCTTACAGCATAGAGCATGAAATGTCAATAATCTAAGGGATCCAAAGTCCCTAAACATGTTGTTAATACCCTTAGAGGAACAAGGTCAGCAAACCACAGCACTACAAATCAGTTCTCCACTGAAAAACACTCAAAAACAGGTCAGTTTTGGATCAAAGCAGCTGCTCCACTAAGCATCTGCGCTGAATGTCAAAAGCTCTATGGTGTACCTGCGCTGCATAGCAAGTGCAACAAAGGCTACCTGCGCTGGGCGTACTTTGACATGTGGAGGAATCTTTTTCTCAATGTGCCAGTGCCCAGGAAGCTTCCAAAAAGACACTTGATCATAAGATTCACCTAATGATGAGTTAAGAGCTTCTAAAACTCCCAGTGGAAGGTAGAAACTCCGAGTGAAGAGCTGAAGAACAACTGGAGTTGAAGAGGACAACAAGTCACACATCAAGCTGACTTATCTTCACTCCAAAACTCTATATAAGGATCTCATCCCATGGGATCTGGAGGCCGAAATTTTGTGCAAAGAATTGCTGTTGGTTTACAGTTGTGAGTATTGGGTGATTGCTTGAGGGAGGTGAAGAAGAGATTTCTCTCCGTCGGGAAGGTGATGCTGGATTGGACCTCTCATGGTTGTACCACCGCCTGAACCTTACTTCCATATATTAATAAAGCATTTGAGGTTCTTTTATTCGCATGTGTTTCAATGGTGTATTGTCTTACTTGCGTCTTTGATTTATGCTAATCCTTGAATCGATTATGAATGCATTCCTCTTGTAGTTTCCTTTTCTTGTCTTATTTGCAGGATCTTGTGTAGCTGGGCCCGTGAAAAGACTTGGATCTGGGAGCAAGCGGCAAACGAAGGAGATTGGATCGACCATTTGCGCAAGACATCGGTAAGTGGATCTCTTCCTTCTATCTCTTGCATATCATAAAGAAGAAACTTTAGATAGCTTTGCTTTCAGCTGTTGCTAAGGAACTGTCACCCTTAGAGTGGGTTAGGGTCATTCCGAGTTGGATACTTTCCCCCACAACAGCATGTGAAGTAGGAAAGGAATCTAAATGATTGAGGAAGCCTTTGTCAAGATTTATTTGAGAAGCCCCAAAGTGCTAATGTGATAAATTGTGAGGCGGCATCAAGATATCAAAAAACCCCGACGATTTGTGTTTACTCATGAGTATTTGAAAAGTTGTTACTGATTGGGGTTGTGACTGTTAAGGTAAATCTCTAAAAGTTTTTGAAAAGTGTGCTTGAGGTTAGAGAGATTTGATGTGTTGAGTGTGTAAAATGTCAGGGAGGACATCGGCCCGTCATAAGTGTTGATGTCTAGTTCCCGAAGTAGTAGGGAGGGTGGTGTTGGTCATAGAGCTCCAACCTTGTATTATGCACCTTGATCCCTGGGTTGATGGTTAGCAAGTAAGCCTGATGGTATGTAGAGAGGTTGAAAGCTTTAGTCCATCTTAGTCCCACCCGAATAGATTTCCCTGGTCAAGAACCTAGTTTGTGGCACCATAAGTGCCTAAAATCTTCATGGTTCATGTGTTTTGAGATCTTCCATGTACTTGTCTATGTAAGTATGAATACCTCCATAGTTAAGAGGGAGTGTTGAAAAATGTAACTAGGTTCGGTCTTCATAATTGTATTTGAGTCATAATGAAATGTACTCATCAAAAGATAGAAAAAAGAAAAAAAAAATTATTATTAATATGACATATTATAGCATGGGTTTCATTCTTCGATCATCATGTTTTAGGTCAAAGTCCACATTGAGGACTTCTAGGATTTATCTTGAGTCATTAGAGTCATTGTCCATTTAAAGAGACCCTTCTTGGGCTTTTGAATCAAGTAAAAAGATTTGTTATTGAGTCAAATAAGTCATTTGTCACCTCCACACCATGTTGGTCTCAAACAGGGTAATTCAACCTCACCAAAAGGGTATATACAAGCAGTTTGAATTCATTTGGGGCACTCACTCTCACAAAAGTTCGATATCCAAGAAGAAGAGCAAAAAAAGTGTGAAGTTGCAGAAGGAGGAGGAGATTTGCTGGAAGAAGGAAGATCGCAGTTTATGGGTTTGTCTCTCTCTCACTCATGTGGATTTACTGGGCTAGTTCCTAGAAGGACGAAGTTACTATTGGGTTGAAGTTTTGCTAGGCTAACTGTTGGGTCGAAGTTGTTTCTACTAGGTCGAAGTTGTTGCTACCAGTTGTTGTTGCTAAGTCGAAGTTGTTGCTGAAAGGGTTGACTTGGTGTGGAGGAAGTTTGTGTCTAGGTCAAGAGTCTTGGATCATCTCGTGAAATTATTAAGGAAGAGTTGTTGACTAGGTTTTCCCATAGATTGGGGTTTTTCCCTGGTTGTCCGCCTACATCTGGTGTCTATGATCTTTGTGTTATTGTTTTGGGAATTTCTTGACGAACAAAAAGATAAAAGACGAACATAAGAAAATCACAAGTAATTATCAATAAAAAGAAAATCTTTCTACCTTTTTTGATTTTCTAACAATTCTTACAGTCAAGAAGGAACAAGACTTCTCTATAATTGTAAGTTGAAAGAAGGGTCTATTTTGGAAGTCTCATTGCTTAGTAGGCCTTCTAAAACAATTCCATATCTTTCTGTGGCGACTGCACAGGAAAAGGGTCCTTTGGTGAGGATTTTTTGTTTTCCTTTGCAAGAATAAGAAGCCCTAGAGAGGTCTGAATGGTGAAGGCTTGGATCTAAGATTATTTAAAGAGAAAAATTGAAGAAGCTCTTTTACAGGAGTTGGTTCATCATTGTGTGGGAAGATTTGTGAAAACCCTAAGGATGATGAAGCAGTGAACTTTTTGATAGAAATCTTGGATCTATTAAAAGGCAGTTTGATTGGTGCCCTTAGGACTGTCAATTTGAAGCAACAATAGGATAGTTAGAGGGTAAGGACAATGATTGAAGTAGCTAGAATACTAATAATAAGGCTTATTTGTAGACCCTAAATATTCGCTATTTTGGAAAGATGAGATTAGCAGCTAAAGGGTTGAATTATGTGTCTATGAAGATGTGTGGACTAAAAGAGATTGATTAGAAAGGTCAGCCAAGTTGTGTTCAAAACAATGGATTGGTTAACATTGTGATAATCAGTCTATTGAAGGAACTGTGCGATGAATTATCTTCAAGGCAGGAAGTAGTGCAGTGCAGGAAGTAGTGTTGGACAAAGTTCAAAAATGCAGTTGGTGAAGACCTCAAGTACAAGACCATGGATTGTTAGGAGGCGTATTTGGAACCCTAGTTCAAGAAGTTGCCAAGATGAGAAAACTCATTGATAAGAGTATTGGTTGAGGAAGCTACAACTATAACTAGTAGTCGATGTAAGGGAAGTATGAGTACTTTTGACACAAGTTGAGGCTTGTTGATAAATTATCTCTGGTTTGTTGAGAAATCAATAGGGCAGTGTATATGTTAATTCCCTTAACTTGATAATTGTTTGTGTTGCCCTTTTACTTATTAGCTTTGATCTTCCTTATTCCAATATGAAATACATCAAACAGCTACCAAAACAGTAAGAACAATGACACAATATATAGGTTGCATGCCAGGGCCAAAACCCCTCCCCTTGAGGGGAAAACCCGAAAATATCTTCCTATCTTTCAGATCTTTCAATTGACAAATACCATGACCTAGACTCAGACAAATACCCTCCAACATCAAGTCTTCCTCGGCCTCCTGCTGCAATATTTTCGACCTCCCAGTAGATCTAAAATTCTGCTCCCCAACAACTATTGCAACTATTGTTGCTTCTCTAGGAGACTTCGATCTCCCTCTAATAGCTTTCATATTGACTTCGCTTGCCTTGACTTGAGTCCTAGGGCTAGTAGGATGCCCTAAGATACCTTAGCTTGCCTTCCCTTCTCTCTTGTCTTCAAAATCGAACTTCAGATTATCCCAGCGCAGAAACCCTAACTTCGCACTTCCAGAAGAATAGAGACAGACCCAATCACTTCGACTTTTTCGTCCTTCTCTTCTTCACACTTCCTTCTTCGACTTTCTTCTTCTGCCTTCTTCGCATAAAAGATGAATGATTGAATGATCCAAGTGGAGGAAGAGTTCCTCTTATATATAGGCTTCCTCAAGGGTGGATGTCGTTCTTCATGTAGGCTGACTTGATTTTGGAGGTATTTTGACACTTTCAAGACAAAATATTTTTTTCTTTACAATATACAATGTGCCCACAGGGTCTTCCATATATGAAAATGACTCTTATACCTAGGACAAATCCTAGAAGCACTCAATGGGTGCTTGACCTAGAAACTAAAAGAACTTGAGCATGATGCCCATGCTTCAATAATAATAATAATTTCCTTTTCATTTTACATTTACAAGAATACATTTCATACTAATGAAGACCGAACCTAGTTACACATTTTTCAACGCTCCCTCTTAACTAGGGAGGTATTCATTAGAGGTACATGGTCATTCTTAATCTGAAGAGATCTCATAAGAAGAGTTAAATTGGTAACCCATCTGTCTAGCATCATAATAACCATCATTGTCACATAGCAAGGCTTTCACTAACAACTCTATCTCTCCACAAGATCATAGCACAATGCTGGCGAGACCAATGATGTATACACACCATCATCATTATCTCTCCAAGGTACATACCCCACCCAGGTGTTCACAGAGTATGGCCTCCCATTGGACTATTCTTATTTTGGGTAGATAATCCTCAAAGAATATCGGTCCACGACTACTCTTATCTTGAATGCCCTACCACATTCTCAAAGATTATCAAATGCTAGATGGTTACCCAATCCTCCATGCTTTCTTCCCAAGTGAATACAAGAATGTTGTGTCTATCTCTCCCTCTCAATTAGGGAGGAAAAATCCACCAAACCAAGCTTGTCCCTTAAGTATACAAGCTTCTTGTTTGGAAGTGATTTCGTCAATATGTCAGCGACCTGCTCAACAGTGGAGATATATCGTAGTTGCACCATGCCATTTTGTACTAGCTCTCGTATATAGTGATACTTGTTGTTGATGTGCTTTGTCTTCCCATGAAATATTGGTTCCTCAGAAAAGCGAATACAAATGGTGTTATTGCAAAGTATCATTGTAGGGTTCATCGGTCCTTCAAACAAGTCAGATAGCAGCGTCCTTAACCAAACTGCTTCCCTGCTAACTTCGTGTGCTGCAACATATTCATCTTCAACACTACTTAAAGAAATGGTGTCTTTCTTTCTGCTCATCCATGAGACCATAGAGGATCCTAAACCAAAACATCCTCCCACAGTGCTTCTTCCATCCTATTCACTGCCTCCCCAGTCAAAATCGATATAACCAATCAATTGAACATCATTCCTTCTATCATATTTCAGGCAGTAATTGATGGTTCTTCACAGATATCTTAGAATATGTTGTGGTGTTATCCAATGATCATGCTTCAGCTCCACTTGGAATGACTGAGTACATTATCTGCAAAACATGTCTGGTCGAATATTCACCAAGTACATCAATGAGCCAATCAATTGTCTACACCTAGAAGGATCCACAGGGCTTGATTCGGAACTCCTTAGTCTTTTTAAGTTTGTGATCATCATAGTGGTCATAGATCTATAGTCCATCATGTCGAACTTCTTCAGTATCTTGATCACATACTTTCCTTGACCTAAATAGACTTCATTAGGTTATTGCCAGACTTATAGTCCCAAATAGTAATGCATCATCCCAAGATCCTTGATGTTAAAATCTGTTGCCAATTGTTTCTTACATTTTTCAATTCAACCTTCTACACCTGTCAAGAGAAGGTCATCTACATACAAAAGAATAATTAAAGGTTCATTGTTTACAACCTTAATATATAGGTTTGAATCAACAGAACTTTTCGTGAAGCCTAATCTTTGTAGGTATGCATCCATTCTAGCATACCATGCCCTTGGTGCTTTCTTGAGGCCATATGGTGCTTTCCTCAATCTGTAAACATATGCCTTCCTATATTTGATTTCAAATCCCAAGGTTTGTTCTATGTAGATTTCTTCATCTATAGTGTCATTCAGAAACGCAGCCTTGACATCCATTTGATGGATGTTCAATCCCATCGATGCTGCTAGAGAGACTAATGATTGAATCGTTGTATATCTTGTTGTTGGAGCAAATATTTCTTCATATTCGATGCCTTCAAGTTGAGAGAACCCTCTAGCCACAAATCTTTCTTTATACTTATCTATACTTCCATCAGCTGCATGCTTGATCTTATAGATCCATTTAGAAGTAACCACGGATTTGTCTTCAGCCCTAGGTGCGATCTCCCATACTCCATTCTTCATTATAGATTGATATTCTTCATTCATGGCATCCTTCCATTCTCGATGTTCTACAGCCTCTTCAAAGGTGGATGGTTCTACTTCTATTAATTTTTTCATGTATGCAGCGTACCCAAAATATTTCTTGGGTCTTTTACAAATGATCCTTGAGCTGCGCCATGACCTTCTACATCACGTAATGTAGACTTCAACCAATTAGGTATTTTCCTTGTTTCTTCAATGACCACGGGTTGAACAGATTCACTAGGTCCTTCTTCCTCATGTTGAGGTCCTTCCCCTTCCTTGTCAACTTCTTCCTTAAATATGGGAAGTTCTTCGTCATCAGAATCTATAGAAAGTTCTTTTGATTTCTCGAATGCTATGCTCTCATCAAATATGACATCACGACTAACTTCAATGTGATGTCCATCTTTCATATAGATTTTATAGGCTTTCGATGAGTTACTATACCCAACAAATATGCCCTTCACATTAGAAGGATCTAGCTTCTTTCTTTTGTCCTTTGGTGTATGAATATACACTGGACATCCAAAGATTCGGAGATGAGTGGGTTCTTCCCAGTGAGCACTTCTTTCGGACTCTTGTTATCTAGAGATATGTGAGGACATCAATTTTGTATGTAAAGTGATGTCTTTGTTGCCTCACCCCATAGAAACTTAGGTAGATCTTGATCATGTAACATTGCTTTTACACTTTCTTCAATGGATCTGTTATTTCTTTCTGCAACTCCATTTTGTTCGACATTTTATGGAACTATCAGCTCCCTCTTAATCCCAGATTCCTTACAGAATGCTATAATCTCTTTGGATGTATATTCTCCTCCATTATCATATCTTAGTATCTTGATTCTTCTTTATGTAAGGTTCTCCACTTCAGCTTTGAATTCTTGAAATTTAGTAAATACTTCATCCTTGGTTTTCATTAAGTAAACCCAGGTCTTTCTTGAGTGATCATTTATGAATGTGAAATAATAAAGATGTCCCCCAAGTGATTTTGGAGTATAGGGCCACACACATCAGAGTGAATGAGACCTCATATTTCTTTCGACCGTGAAGCACTGCTTCCAAATGGTCTCTTGGTATTCTTGCCTAACAGACATCGTTTGAAGACACCTTCATGATCCTCCTTCAGATTTGGTATTCCATCTACTATGGAATTTAGAGTCGGAAGTATTTTGAAATGTAGATGACCAAACCTTCGGGGCCAAAGTTCACAGGGACTAATTTCAGTGTGAACTAGGGCATGGTTTACGGGAGATATTAATCTGTAGATCCTTCCTTCTCGAATACCAACCACTTTTACGTGTTCTATGCTTGAGCCTTTTGCCCATACAACTACTTTACCATCAACGAAGGCTACTTTGTCTCCTTTATCTTCTAAGCTTGAAATAGAAAGTAGATTTTTGTACAAACCTAGAACAAATAGAATGTTGTTGAGGTGGGTGTTGCTTCCATATTCGAGCTTTATGGATGATAATCCAATGCCTTTCACTGGATAGCTTTTTTCGTCTCCAAGTTCCACAGAGTATGAGGATTTTCCTTTTGACAAGGTCTTAAATTAATGGGAGTGACTAGTCATGTGCCTTGATGCACCGTTATCAATCACCCAGATATCTTCATCTTGGAATGTCCCAAAGAGAGCCGAGAAGAGTCCCTCATCCCTTTCTTTGAGTGATACCTTCTTTGAAGACAATATGAGACTCCATACTTCTTTGATACCTTTCTTGAGATGGTTTGCAATCTTCTTGATGACTTTCTTCATTGTAGAGGAGATCTTCATGATGCCCTTATAGAACCAAAGCTCTAGTACCATGTTGAGAATTCAATAGGCCAATGTATATGTAAATTCTCTTAACTTGATAAATGTTTCCTTTTACTTATTAGCTTTGATCTTCCTTATTCCAATGTGCAATATATCAAACAACTACTAAAACAATGAGAACAATGACACAATATATAAGCTTCAAGCCAGGGCCAAAACCCCTCCTCTTGAGGGGAAAACCCAAAAATATCTTCTTATCTTTCAGATCTTTCAATTGATGAATACCATGACCTAAACTCAAACAAATACCGTCCAATATCAAGTCTTCCTCGGGATCCTACTACAATATTTTTGACTTCCCAGTAGATCTGAAATTTTGCTCCCCAGCGACTGCTGCAACTATTGTTGCTTCTCTCGATCTCCCTTTAACGGCCTTCCTCTTGACTTCTCTTGCCTTGACTTGTGTCCTAGGGCTAGTAGGATTCCCTAAGAGACCTTTGCTTGCCTTCCCTTCTCTCGTCTTCAAAATCAAACTTCAGACTATCCGAACGCAGAAACCCTAACTTCGCACTTCCAGAAGAATAGAGAGAGACCCAATCACTTTGACTTATTCTTCCTTCTCTTCTTCGCACTTCCTTCTTTGACTTTCTTCTTTTGCCTTCTTCGTATAAAATATGAGTGAATGAATGATCCAATTGGAGGACGAGTTGAAGAATCTAGGGCATGCATAATTAGGTTGATTCTTCATTACATGATAACAATTTGTGAAGTATTTAAACAATTTATCTTAGCTTGATATTTAATTCATTATTAGTGTATGTGTTTGCTTCATCAAACTGCTACCAAAAGAACAAAAGAGACAAGAACACAAATGTTTGGCTTTTTCCAGGGCCAAAACCTCTCCCACTTGGAGAGGAAAACCCATGTGTAAATTCTTCTTTTAGAGATTCCATTGGCGAATACCAAGACCATGACCCTTGACACACTCTTGCCTCTCTAGACCAAGATACCAATCCTCATTTCTGTCACTACTGAGATCATCCTCATTGTTGCACCATTGAATGCCTTCATAACAGAATCACTGAAATCATTTGTTAATGCATCTCTCACTGTATTGATATCATTGTTGCACTACGAGATAATGAGATTATAAGATCATAGTCTATACCTACAATGATTATGGTTATGCCAAGATTAGGTTACTGCTCCTAGTAGCACGTCAGCATTGCATCACACTAAGTTTGAGAGCTTGTGGTAACCAATAAGATTGTGTGTCTCTTTTTATAGATATGTCGAGGATCTCTCCCATCATGTGAGCTTATTTTATGGTATTGTCGAGATAGTATAGGTCATATTCATATAACTCTAACTACTACAATACATTGTGTCAAGGTTGCTACAGGTATATCACAGTATGTGAGAAGGTTGAGGGTATTCATAGTGACTGCATCCTCTGTAACAGCCCCGAAATAAAAACATGTAATTAATTAGATTAATCATGTGATTTATAATCAACACGTAATTTATCAACTAATTAACATCAAATTTCAAAAGTCCGAGTAGAGACAACTTACCTGTGGTGATGATGTTTCTCACTTGTGATTACAGGGTTGTTCGCTAGTTGAATTCTGCTAACTGCAATAAAGTCTTGGGGATGACTCTGTGGCAATGATGTTTCTCACTTGTGATTTTGGGGTTGTTCGCTAGTTGAATTTTTCTAACTGCAACAAAGTCTTGGGGACGACTCTCCACCCAACCATAAGCTCAATTGCACAAAATCTTGCTACAACTGGCCACCCCCGAGCCCTCAATCAATGTACTACTGCCAAGGAATCCTTTGTCTGACAACACTATTCTCTCAAGAGAATGGATGGTGGAATCATGGAATGATGGAATGCCTCTCATCTTCCTCACCATCTATTAAATAGAGCAAACATTGGAAGGGGAACCACATGCACACACTCCATGTGTCAACATGCAACTTTATTGCTTTCTTGTTTTATTTCTTTTGTTTTTACTTTTTGATAGCTTTACTGATTTTTACTGCTTTCTTGTTTTATTTCTATTTATATTTATTTAGAGCTTTAGTATTGTTATTTATTATTTTATTATTATTTATTATTTATTTACTATTACTATTTTTTATTTATTGTTTATTATTTATTTTCTTGTATTTTAATATTATATTATATTATTTATTATTTATTATTTTTATTATTATTATTATTTATTATTAAGGGACATTACATCCTCATGCCGAGAATCATTGCTACACTTGAATGCCCAGATAACACGATGCCTTATCTTCTCTTAGCCATCTGAGGACATCACAGGTATGTTGAGAGAATTAGTTTTGTTGTTGAGATATATCTACACAGATCCGTATAAAGATGTCAAGGTTGTAATCACATAAGTATATCTAGCCCAGATCTCATGATGGTGTTGTGTCTCTATCCACAATCTTACACATCCGAGGGCTTCTCCTTCTAGTCACAGGTATGTCAAGAAGATATAGGACTAGGTTTTTTTGCTCCTTATACACATCCGAGGAGGCAACTAAACCCTTAGACCTACCTTACCTTAATGTCGATCTTCTTCTCTAACAGTGGCTTCTTTTCTCTTGACTGCAGCTCCTTTGAGCGAAATTTCAGAGGCATCCAAAATTTTTCTTGTCCCCTTTTTCACTAACCCTTCATGGGTATTTATAGTAGTGAGCCACTTATATGAGTCTGTGTATGTTTATGAACCGACATGTCTATTTTGCCAAGCCGACATGACTTATATTTATTTATTTGATTTATTTTGGAGCTGACATTATATTATGTTGATGGTGCTAGACCCGCCAACATGTCAGGGGATCTCCCCGGTGAGAAGTCCCAATTAGACCTCAGACCGTTTAGTGTAGGAGTTCCCAGCAATGGGTCATATGGTATCGCCTTGACCATGGTTTTGCACAGAGGCAAGTAAGATGTCCCTGTTGGTAGCAAGGGTGTGACATATGCAGTAAGTCAAGGAAGGTGCATGAGCGGTTCTAACACACGGAAGGTGAGGTGAGTATGCCCCTTGGAAACCTATGACAACACGAAGTTAAGAAGGGAACACACGAGCAAAGATGCATCACAACATGGAAGGCAAGTAAGCTAGAAATCCAAAGTGATGGTTAAACCAACAGCACATTTCAAATATATTCATACATACATATACAGATAATAGCTACAAATGCATGCATAAGAAACAAACACATATATCATTTAGAGTAAACAAGATAGCTGAAATACAATACGACATATGCATTAAACATGTTGGCTCTGTTATATTAAGAAGTGTAAGTTCTGTTCATACAATATATCCATGTCCAACCACTAGTTTCGACAGCGGAATGTTACAGTCATTGTCGCCTACTCCTCCAAAGAGATATACTAGCTCTATGCAGGCTCGTTGCAATACTGTCCAAGCTCTCTCTAAGATAGTCCTATCGGAAGCTTGGCTTACCAAAATCCTTTAAAATGAGTTAAGAGGAGCTATATATAGCAAAGGGTGGGATCACCCTTGACATTCCCCTTTGTGACAGTTCAACTACCCTCATGACTCTTCATCTACTCTATGATTGTTACATCCAACTATCGACATTTGAACTTATGCTTGACAAGACATTACATGCAATCTACACATGTACCCATGTGAGACAAAATAGGCTTGACCAAGCCATGGAAGACATCACTACGACTCAGACAACTGTTGGAAAACTAGCTCTTCGACATCCCCATGGCAGTTGACAGTAGCAAACTGATGCCAAGCTCGGTAGTACGTGATGGTGTCCGTGTACTCTAAGGTGGCATCCTTTTGGAAACGAACTCTTGCCTCCATAGCATCCGGGTACATTGCTCGAGCTCCTCTGTCCAACTCATCTGATAGCATGTGCATCATTGTCTTGAGTGTGGCCAGACCAGCAACATACTTGTGCATGGTGTTTGCACTGATCACCAAGTCTGGGCTGGTGGCAATGCACATCAACTCGTCAACATACGAGTCAAACTTCAGTCGGACTATGCCTTTGTCTTCACCTGGGTGAGTGTTCCAATAGATGGGATCGCATGTGCATGCACAACAACATCCATACTTTTGAATACCCGTGCATGGGAGCCTGTAGACTAGCGATGAGTTGCGGGAGATCTTCATAGTTCCGAATCTGACTCCTGATGTGTACCTTCAACTCGACCGCTTTGGGCTTCATCATCTTAGGCAAGTGTAACGGGCTCCCTTGTATCTCATTGTCCATGTTTGAATGTAATCGGCAACAGTATGCACGTTTGACAAGATACATGCTCTCCTACCACATCGCAGCTGCAAACCGTTGAGATAGACAACTTCCTTATGCACGGTACCAAACTTGGAATACAATGCCTGCATGACTGTGTCAAGGGACAATACTTCATCCAGTATTGCCTTCTTCAATTTTGCTCGGGCAGATGTTGTAACCAATTCTCCTCCTTGCTTGGTTGTTTGTAACTCCTTAGCCATTCGCTCATTCTCAGCTATCAGGAAGTGAACACTTGAGCTAGTGGCTTCGGCATATGCTCTAGTAGCATCAGCCAATGTTGTTGGATGTTTGCGCACGTCAGACACGATCACTCGTTCCTCAAACTGCACAGGAGATGTATGATCATCCAGAGTCGACACTCTGCGAGATTGCACAACTCTATGTTGAGACTCGTCGAATGAGATGTTGTGCATCTCCTCCTCTGGATTGTCTCCAAGGATCTTAGTGTTTCCTTGGTCGCTTGGGACTTGCTCCTATTCTAGATGTAGTGAAGCTAGTGGGTTGACCTCTTGGTGGTGAGGTATGAGGTCGATGTCTTGCTCTGACTCTTGTTGCTCCATATACATATCCATCTGTTCAAGAGTTTTCTCTATCTCTTAAGCGAAGTCATGCTCCTGCAATGGTTCACCCGGTCTACCTGATGCCAGCTAAACTGATGAGTCTACTACTTGTACGGGCGCAGTCTCATCTATCTGTACAAGTTTCACCCCCTGCTGTAAATGTTCCTGTTGCGCTTCCTTCTCCTGTCTTCGCAGCTTCTGTTCCTTCCGGAATTGCTCCTTCAACTCATGCAACTCCTCCTTTTTTTCCTCTATTCTTCATTTCTCTCTCTGCCTTTGCGCATTTCTCTTCTCGCGATGTTGCCTCTTTGCCTCTATCGCCAAATTTACTTTCTACACAAGTGGATCTGCTTAGAACTTGCAGCTTTGCTCTTCCTCCATGTTGTCGACAATCTTCCTCTTGCCCTTGTCGCGCTCTAGTATGTTTACCTCTGTTGTTGTTGCTTTTAGTGCTCTCTGGGATGCTACTTCACATTTCTTCACTACCCAT
Source organism: Pinus tabuliformis (assembly GCA_031772625.1). Taxonomy (NCBI): domain Eukaryota; kingdom Viridiplantae; phylum Streptophyta; class Pinopsida; order Pinales; family Pinaceae; genus Pinus; species Pinus tabuliformis. Next base: position 885,441,345 of record CM062805.1, on the reverse strand, counting down.
TCCACAGTGAGGCCGACCGGTTCATTGGGTTTGAAGAAGCTATAACAATATTTCCATGGGTCTTCCTCCGCCCAATGACATGCCCCATGGATCCAGTTAAACTGTACTCTCGCGCAATGGTCTTTCACAAGACAATGCAGGTCATACGGATTGTAACTTTGGGCGTCGAATGGATATTTCTTTATCTCCTCTGCTTCGACATCCGCGTGCTTGAAACTTTGTATCTCGTATAACCCGATCTGCAACGGAAGAGCAGGCCAAGGTGCCTTCTTCTTCTGGTGCAGCCTAGCTGATAATCCTGCCAAGATGTGATATGATACTTCCTGCATGACGAGTTTGTCCAAGGCAAACTTCGGTAAAACATACAAAGGCTTCTCCACATTGTACATTCGTATGAAGGTGTCGGACGATGAGGCATACCAATTAGCTATGTCAATCAGTGCCTCCATTGCTAGCTTCGACATGTAGGGTGGATCTTGTTCAAATATCATCTTGTAAACCAGGTGACAAAATGATCGGAAAGTTGTGTGATAACTCCTCAGAAGCTGCATTTGGACAACATCTTACAATAAGTGTTCACAGAGGTCTTTGTCGATGTCCATGCCCACTTCAAGCCCAAGAACTCCTGACGGGCATAGATTGCATCCAAGATGTAAGAGGACATGTAGATTTCTGCTTGCATACCTTTGGGCGGCTGTAGAGCCCTTGTTACCTGTTCCTTCAATGAAAGAGCCAACATGTCAGACCAGTTGCATGCTTTGCCTTCCCTGGCTAGTTGGTCCAACGCGATCACCCAACTCTATGGGAAGATTTTCATGTTTTCTTGGTCATACAAACTGTTATCACTCAGGTTGTCCCTTGGCTCCTTAAGGGATACGGCCGAGGTAACCACAAACCAATCTTTGGGCTGCAGGTCCTAGCCTACCTGCAGTCAGAGAGGGCTCTCTCTTTCTGATTTAGCTTTGTTGAGGATGATTTTAGGCTAGTTATGGACTTCTTTGGGTTTTGTTTAAGTTTTGGTGGGATGATTGATGTTTTCAAGTAGGGAGGCATGCATAGTGTGAGAGGTTCAAACCATTGGGCATGGAGTCATGGAGTAGGGTTGCTGGTGCGTTTTCTTGGTCACAAGAGGAATATAGAGCAGGATAGCTACACATGAAACAATCATTCAAGCTAAAAAGGATGAAATGAAGGCTAAGGAATGAAAGGCAACTAAGAATCTCTCATTCAGCTTAACAGAGGGAAGGTGAGTGAACTATATCTAGGAGCAGTCAAGAATTCCTAAATAACAGTCATACATGAATGAAATAGAGCAAATATGAGCCATGAGGAATTCATATTTATGCCTAAATCAGAAGAAAACATATAGAAGTCACAGAAACTGAGCATAGAGTGCAGCCAAGAAAATTCTAAGCTAATATTTCTTTCTGTAACTTAGATGGTGATATATGTATGATATAAACATATATGAATTGAAAACAGAGGTAAGAAACACTTATTGGGAAATATAGCAGCGCAAGAATTCTATATTTCACTCTTCAGCAATTAATAACACAACAGACAGTCCATCCTCCAAGCTTTTCAGCAGTCTTTGATTGTAGAAATTCTCAAACATACAGTGCGAGTCCGGAATGAGTATTATCAACCAACCAACCCTTTAAACAATGAATCAGGGTGGTTTATATAGAGAAAATATTCAAAATATCTATTACAGCACATCTTAAACAGATCTGATTGAAATGAGTTCTTTAATCTAATCTTGTCCTGAAATTAATGCAAGAAGATATCTATTTGAGTTGCGCTGGAGGTAGTTGCATCAAAATGAGTTAATATGGTGTCCTTGGTGGCTCGGTGCAGTGTTTTCTGCAATAACTGTGCCTTTATTCTCTCATCTGCACCTCTTAGGCGGTTCTGCTGCTTTTAGGTGGCTTTAATGTGCACTAATCTCGATCTGATGAGTTTTGAATGGCCTTTACTGCTTCTTTGACTTGGATGGAGGCCTTTAATGTTCACCTGCTTTGATATTGCCGATCTGATACTCTTCACCGCTTCACTGATACTCTTTAATTTAATCTGGGCTTTATCTTTCCTCTGATACTCTTTAACACTTGAATCGGGCCACTTTCTCTCCCTTAATATGCTAGAAACTGTCAAATCGCCCCTTTTTTGCCCTTTCAAGGCAAAAATGGCTGCTGCAAATGCTTTTCGTGGCCTCTGGAATGCTATCGGTGTTGGTCGATTTGAATATGAACATAAATGAAGAAATCCTGTCAATATATATGGGCCAACAAAGTTATTTCCACCTACGACAACGATATCGCGTCGGAGGGAGGGGGATAAGGATCGGAGAAATGTTTTGTTAATGGGCGAAGGCCTAATGCGATCGGAAGAAGGCTTAATGCAATCGGAGATGGGTTTTAGTGCATCAGATGAAGATTTTCAAGCTTTAGGAAGGGTCCTTAATGCATCAGAAGGGGTCCGATAGCATTTGAAGGGGGGTTTTGTGTTTGGAAGGAGTCCAAAACACCTTAGGAAGATGGTTTTTGAGCAAAATGAGGGTTCTTACTAAGTTTCAAGTGAACTTAGTAATTCCCAAGCAATATTTATGGTTATATTTCAACCAGAGGAGGGGATATGTAAATAATGGGGATTTTTACTATATTTTTTAGTATGGGAAGGGGAAATAAGGAGGAATTTACATAATAGAGTTAGGAGTTAATATGATTTTTGCGAAGAAAGCGCTAAGGATAGAAATCTTAGGCTTTAAAGGGGAAACAGGACCTGTATAAGAAATATAAGCATCCTTAAGCAAAGCAGATCTTTACTTAGGCAATGATATGACAAATGATGAAACTTAAGAGATATCAAGCAGATCTTGACCTCTTTGGGGAGGTTAGTGAATGATTTGGGGAACAAGAAGAAGGGGGAGTTAGTCATGCCTCGCTTGAGCTGCTCCAAGGGAAAGTTGCCTTGCACTTGTGATCTAAAGTAAAATAACACTTTGAGATACAAAATTGATCACACTTATTCATTCTGCAACCTCAAAACTACTTACCCAGCCTACTTACCTAACATTTTTTCTTCTTTTTGGTTTGGGTGCACTTAGACTTGCAGACCCTGATTATCTTCTTTTCTTTTGACTGCCCTCCTATCTAAATGTACCCTTATCTCTTCCAAGGGCCCAAATTAAGCAGTTGGGCTCCTTCATTTCTCTACCTAGCTACTCATCTGCCAAGCTTAAGCTGTTTGGACAGATATTCATTCTCTATCTTCTAAAACAAGTAATTTTAAACCTAGGGAAGCCAAGATTAAGCTGTTTGGCTTTCCCTTATCTGTAAAACCCTTCAAAAATGGTATGATTCTTCAAAATGGAACTTCTTGGAAATATGGAACCTTGCAGCATGAAAAGATGACATATTTGGCATGTAAAACAGTCAATCATGAAATATGAAACCTATTGCAATAGGAGGCTAACACAAACCACAAGAAAAGATGACCAAGTATTGATACACATTTCACAATATCTTCGTCATGTAGACCTGGTTGGGTGTCATCCTGAATTTAGTCGGCTCCTTCACCTAGTTCTTCAAAATAACTCTGGAGTTGGCATTGGTGATAGGTATGTTGAAGGGAGTCTCCATGGTGATCACGGGCTTCTACATATGATACATCTACTCATAATCTTGTGCCTTGAAGGTAGCAATCTTCGTCCCACTGACACTGCTCAATGTCATCGTCTCAGGATCAGTGTGCAAGACGATCCAATGTATCATGTCTACGCATGGGAAAATGAGATACCTGCATGCAATCTGGTACAAGTCAGACTTGTGGATGTTCACATAGACTTGGCGGTCTTCGAGGTCTTCCCCAAATGTGCCTACAAATGCATCATTGACCTCTTGCCATTTCAGCTTGATGTCCTTGTCTACAATCAGCTTAGTGTCTTCATAGATCGGCAAACTTGTAGACACTCGCTCAATTGCTGCTTCAGTTGCACCTCCGCCAGTGTTCCTTGATCCTGCTCTCTTGGAGGCCATTGATCCTGAACTGCTAAGAGGCGGGGGAACACCCGCAATATCTGGAGACATAGCAACATGCATGGCAAGAAATCTGTCAACTAAAACCAAAGCAAACTTGAGGAACGACATGCAACATACCTGGGGATCTATTAGCAAGGATTGCACAATTTTTCCTGGGAAGCTGGGAGACTGGCTACCAGAACTGTGCAAAAGGTAGTATGGGTTGTCTGGGGAGGCTAGCTGGCTACTGGAATTGCACAATCCAAGCTAGCCTTCTGGTAGCTGGAATTGTGCAATGCGCAATTTCAACTGGTAATGGTTGCAGGCCCAATGACTGCATTGCGCAATTTTCTAGGCCAGCAACCACTGTCCCTCAAAATTGCGCAATGCAAGACTAGAGGACAGACATTGGGCATAAATGTGCATTTTCTGAGAGACAGATAGAGCCTTCCCTCTGAGGATTTCGCAATGTTGTCTTGGTGAGGCAGAGCCTGACCCAAGGTTGCCTAGACGCACCGACGAGCAACTAAAAGCAAATGTGAATGTGAATGCATCGCGATACTAGTGTAAGTAGGAGTGAATGATCGTGCATGCAAATAGTGAATGAAAGATTTAGAAAACAGAACAGCATGCATGTGGGTGAAGCGAGTCGCCGAATCGACAACCGTTCGTGCAAAACAGTTTTATGCATGCGACAGTAGTGAGATGCTAACAAACACTGAAATGGTACTAGTACAAGCTAATATGCATGTAAACGACAGTAAGTGTTCATAGAAATCAAGCAAACAATGCTCACACAAGCCAAAACACAAAAAGCGACAGAAATGTTGCAAAAATACAAGTTAAACCAACTTACCTAGAAATAGTTGAGTTGGATGTGTTGAAGACCCCTGGATGTGTTGTGGGATGTCAGAGCTCCAATATCGATGTGAATAAGTGAGCTCTGAAGTGTCGAATAAATAAGTTTGAGGCTCATGAAGCGCATGCCACAAATCTAGGAAAAAGCGACACTTCAAGGGAAGATTCTAAAACGATCTTTGCATGTAACCTCCAGCTGCTAAACATAGCTCCCTAAAATATAGGGATGATTTTTGCATGTTGCTTTTTTATTTCGGGAAGAAGCAGCCCATGCATGCAATTCAAGTATTCTCAGTCCCGATGGGAACCGGTCAACTTAATGGCACATGCAATAGCCTATTCAGCTGAAGGGAAAATTTGCGCATTTCTGGGAAGGAGTTGGGCTAGCTGCCCAGAAGAATTGCCCAATTTCTGGGCTAAGCAGCTGACTGCTACCCAAAATTGCGCAATTTATGGGTTGAGCAGTCCTGCTAGGAGAAATTGCTCAATTTTTCCAGTGAAGGGTGACAAGTAGATTTGCGCAATTCTGGATCCGCCATACAGGATCACACAATTTCTAGAGGGAAGGTTGGTTCCCCTCCAAAATTGCGCAATTTCTTGAGGGCGTTGCTCAACCTGCAACTAAACCAAGTCCGGAGAAACAACCTGTGAGGGGGATGCAACAAGATATGATGCACATGCTGGCATTCTGCTAGAAAATCACTGAAACTTGTGTACTTGACAAGGCAAGACATGCTACTGAGGAAGGTTAGTAGGGAGGCTCCAAAATGAAGCTAAGGCAAAATTGTTGCCGCCACAACATATTCCTTTGTTGTTTTGCTTGCAAATTTTTATGAGCTTGCTCTTGGAGGATTCTTCTTGGTCTTGGAGGGCTAATTTGACACCAATACATTTTACATAGGCTCTTAAAGAGCTTCTCCATTCATGACATGACTATTTGACATAACAATAAATCCTAAAGACCTCAAGAAGAAGTCTTTCACCTAGTGACATTTCTTGTTCATGAAACCCATGTAGCAAGATTACAAAAATAATTTATTTCCTTTTATTACATCAAATACAAAGATCATGTCATTATGAAGACCGAACCTAGTTACACTTTCTTCAACACTCCCTCTTAACTAGGGATGTATTCATAATGGTACTTAGTCATTCTCAATCTGAAGAATTTCTCATAAGAAGAATCGGATTTGCAATCCATCTGTTATAGCATCATTTCAACCAACATTATTTCCATATAGCAAGGCCTTGATTAACAGCTCTGGCCTTGACTAACAGCTCTATCTCTCAAATAGATTAGAGCACACAATATTGGCGAGACCAATGACTGATAGACACACATCATCATTGTCTCTCTTAGGGCCATACCCACCCGGGTGTTCTCTGAGTATGCCCTACTAGGACTATTCTCATCTTGGGTTCCCAGCCCTCAAGAATATCGGTCCTCTTGCCCACTCTTGTCTTCGATGCCCTACCACATCCTCAAAGAGTTTCGGATGCCAAATTATTACACAATCCTCCATTCTTTCTTCTAAACTAAAGACAAGAATGTCGTGTCTAACTCTCCCTCTTACCTAGGGACGAGTTCCAAGTTTCTCTTTACTCAGAAACTTGCTCGAGTTCCTTCGCTCATAGGAACTTCCTACAGCTCCCTCTTACCCAAGGACTCTATCATCAGTGCTTTATGGGGTCTTCTGGTTTACTGATGATTCAAGACTTTGATATCATCAATTTCTTCACATGTAGGTTCAGCCATCCATCACTTTCCTCCGTCATGTCATTCCTTCTTTCCCGCAAAGTATCCTCCTTGGCTTTACATCTGGGGCTTCCTTCATAAGCTCATCTGCCTTCACTTTCCTTCAAAATTGATTACTCTAGACCACAAGGTACATAGTTGTGACATCCTTCACATCTTTCCTTTCCTTGATCCTGCACACATACCCAGACTTTTCCAAGAGGTCAGACACCAAAAACAAATTACATATTACCTTTTGGTGATGGCCTTCTTCCAGTGACATCTTCTTGTAGGTATCAATCATCCTGCATACATGTTGACACATCTCCCAATGATATATGTTGTCAAGGGTCCTCATCCTTTCAGACTTCCATCAGAGTCTTCACATCTTTCTGGGAGATTTCCTGGTCAAGTCTTCCTGATCTTTTGGATGTTGATTGCCTTCATCAAGGTTGCATACTTCACGATCTCTTCCATCCTCATATCTTTCATTCCCAGGAGCTCTCATAGTTCTTCAATGGTCATCAACTACCTCATACTACATTATGAGGACATATTATGTTGATTTCATCTAGTCTGACTTATGTATTTTTGCATCCTTTTAGAGGAGGAGATTTATTCCCTTTTGATCATGCTTGATCCATTTTATCTGCAACCACATATCATGACATTACAATATCAAACACAAATACAAATACAATCATACATACCTCATTTTCCTTCAGGTATTTTTTAGCAACTTCCTTGATTTCAAAAGATTTTCAATCCCTTGGTTTGTTTCATTCTTCATGTCATTGAACCACCATCTCATGAGTTCCAAGAGTTGGAATTTCTGACGAGACATTTGTTGCCTTCCCGGACTAGGAGATCCTCCACTGAGATCTCTATCAGAGATCCTTCAAGATCTAGTATATCCCCATCTGGCAAATGTTTCCTTTGACCTGGATGACTTCTTCCTTTCCTTCAATGTACAACGAGATTCCCAAGAGCTATGTTCTTCATGATTCCATACGAGCTCTTGCTTCCATGATGCCACGATGCATCTTCTTACTATGTTCATATCTGCAGGGACTTTTGATAGGGTCCTTTTGAGAGAGATACCATCTCATTCATAGTGGAGATCTATTACTCCCTCTTTCCCTTGATCCTTTCCTTAGCTTCCTCCATCCTTGAGTCTTTTGTCTTTCTATATTTAACATAGAGACCACAAACTATTGATTGAGGTGACCTTCTTGTTCATAGACATCTGTCACCTTTCTTATTAATGATGATCATCTATTCATCATTTTCCTAGATCTCTCAATTGAGATCTCATGAAGATGTTTCTTCATTCCTTGGCACCTTCTGCACTTCATTTCAGAGAGTATATCCTTTTATGTTTCCTTTCTTACTTCATAGAACCTTAAGAGTTCTCATGACTTCAAAGGAGACCTTGAGGTACTGACTTCATTCCTTCATGAGGATTCTATCAATCCTACTACAGGAACTTTATCTAACCCATAGATCTTCTTGCACTAATGAAGTCAATAAACCAAATTTACTTGATTGTAGAATAAAAGATACTTATTTTATATGTGAAGACAAGAGCTTCACCTTGATCATGTTGGTTGATGTTGAGGTAGATGCATTAAAGCTTCCTCTGGATAGGATCCTTGCTGAAGCTTCTCTTCAAGTCCTTCAAGAATAATTGACTAGAGGTTGCTTGCCATGATGTAATATGATAGTGCAGCATCTGATTTGAGTCATGTCCATTTGCTCTTGAATCAATTTGAAGAGTATTTAATCTGAGACAATGATTATAACTAAGATGTTGTAGGTGTAGCTTTGGGAGGCATCTGTTGTCATGCACCCTGAGATCTGAAGACTATTGTCATTCGACAACCCTCACTGCTGCAAACTTGTTGTTTTATAATGTCTCCTTAATCTAAGGTTTATAGGTCCTGCCATCTTTGAATTTGCTTTAATGCTTGAATCTTGATTCTTGCATTTCTCTTTTCTGCCCTTCCTTTGACCACTGAACCTATCCCTCTGATACCATGTTGAAGAATCTAGGGCATGCATAATTAGGTTGATTCTTCATTACATGATAACAATTTGTGAAGTATTTAAACAATTTATCTTAGCTTGATATTTCATTCATTATTAGTGTATGTGTTTGCTTCATCAAACTGCTACCAAAAGAACAAAAGAGACAAGAACACAAATGTTTGGCTTTCTTCCAGGGCCAAAACCTCTCCCACTTGGAGAGGAAAACCCATGCGTAAATTCTTCTTATAGAGATTCCATTGACGAATACCAAGACCATGACCCTTGACACACTTTGCCTCTCCAAGACCAAGATACCAATCCTCCTTTATGTCGCTACTGAGATCATCCTCATTGTTGCACCATTGAATGCCTTCATAACAGGATCACTGAAATCATTTGCTAATGCATCTCTCACTGTATTGATATCATTGTTGCACTTCGATATAATGAGATCATAAGATCATAGTCTATAGCTACTGTGATTATGGTTATGTCAGGATTAGGTTGATGCTCCTAGTAGCACGTCAGCACTGCATCACACTAAGTCCAAGAGCTTGTGCTAACCAATAAGACTATGTGTCTCTTTTTATAGATATGTCAAGGATCTCTCCCATCATGTGAGCTTATTTTATTGTATTATAGACACAGTATAGGCCATCTTCATATAACCCTAAATATTGCAATACATTGTGTCAAGGTTGCTACAGGTATATCACAGTATGTGAGAAGGCCAGGGTATTCATAATGACTGTGTCCTCATGCCAAGAATCATTACTTCACTTGAATTCACAGATCACACGCTGCCTAATCTACTCTTATCCATCTGAGGACATCACAGGTATGCCGAGAGCATTAGTTCTATTGTTGAGATATATCTACACAGATTCATATAAAGATGTCGAGGTTGTAATCACAAAAGTATATATAGCTCAGATCTAATGATGGTGTTGTGTCTCTATCCACAATCTCACATCTGGGAGCTTCTCCTTCCAGTCACAAGTATGCCGAGAAGATATAGGACTAGGTTCTGTTACTCCTTATACCCATCCGAGGAGGCAACTGAACCCTTAGACTTGCCTTACCTTAATGTCGATCTTCTTCTCTAACTACGGCTTCTTTCTCCTTGACTGCGACTCCTTTGAGCGAAATTTCAGAGGCATTTGAAATTTTTCTTGTCCCCTTTTTCGCTGAACCTTGGTGGGTATTTATAGTAGTGAGCCACCTATAGGAGTTGACGTATGGTTATGAACCAACATGTCTATTTTTCCAAGCTGACATGACTTGTATTTATTTATTTGATTTATTTTAGAAGCGACATTATATTCCTTTGTTGTTTTGCTCGCAGATTTTTGTGAGCTTGCTCTTGTTGGATTCTTCTTGGTCTTGGCGGGCCGATCCGACACCAATACATTTTGCATAGGCTCTTAAATAGCTTCTCCATTCATGACATGACTCTTTGACATAACAATAAATCCTAAAGACATCAAGAAGAAGTCTTTCACCTAGTGACACTTCTTGCTCATGAAACCCGTGTAGCAAGATTACAAAAATAATTTATTTCCTTTTATTACATCAGATACAAAGATCATGTCATTATGAATACCAAACCTGGTTACACTTTCTTCAACACCTCTTATATATAGGCTTACTCAAGGGTGGACGTGGCTCTTCATGTAGGCCGACTTGACAACTCATTAAGCCGACTTGGTCTTGGGGGTATTTTGACACTTTCAAGACAAAATATTTTTTTCTCTACAATATAAAATGTGCCCATAGGGTCTTCCATATATGACAATGACTCTTATACCTAGGAAAAACCCTACAAGCACTCAATTAGTACTTGACCTACAAAATAAAAGAACTTGAACATGAAACCCATGCTTCAGTAATAATAATAATTTCTTTTTCATTTTAGATTACAAGAATACATTTCATACTAATGAAGACCAAACCTAGTTACACATTTTTCAACATGGTTGAGAGGGAGTGAGCATGGATTTCCCTTCTCATGTTGAGAGGGAGTGAGCATGGATTTCCCTTCTCATGTTGAGAGGGAGTAAAGGTTGGACATTGGTTCTCCCTGTGTCATGTACTAGGCTAGGACTAATCGTCATAAGTCTAGTGCATGCATCACAGATAGTGAGAATGATGGATTGAATTAGCATGGTTCTTCTTGTGTCAGGTACTGTGACGGATTAGGATTGATATCCTAAGTCAAGTACATGGGCATGGATAAGAAGAATGGTGGACTGGATAAGCATCTTGGACAAACATTCTTGAGTCATGTATTGTGATAGATTAGAATGGACATCCTAAGTCAAATGCATGGACTTAGATAAATAATGGTCTAATGAACAGACATTTCCTTGAGGGAAATGGTCCGGTAAAGGAAATACTCCAAGTATCCTAGTTGGAGTATGTACATCAAGTGAGACGGTGTGGTGTCCCATGGAATGTCTCCCAGCATTATGCTTTGATCTTGTGGAAAGATAGAGTGTACCTATCAAGGCCTTGGTAATCTGACAATGTTGGCTATGATGATGTTATCATTATTGATGCTTATCAATCTAGATCCCTTGTCATGAGAACATTTCAATTTGAGATAGACCTGTTGAATCGTTATGAATACCTCCATACTTAAGAGGGAGTGTAGGAAAATTAACTAGGTTCAGTGTTCATATTTATCTTTGTACTTGTATCAATTTGTATTTTATGTAAAAGAAGAGAAAGAGTTTTATTTAAGCATGGGTTTTATGCTTCATTTAATGGTCATCTAGGTCAAGAATGCATTTCATGCTCCTAGGGTTTGTCAAATATTTGTCATGAGTAAAAAGAATTGTTGTCGTATGTAAAAGACCCTTTTGGGAAATTTGTATTAAGAAAGAAACATTATTCTTAAATTTATAAAGTCAAATTGGACTCCTAAGACGAAGTGGGTCCTACTAGTGGAAGTCGTCCTAGAAGAGGCCTATTCGATCTCTTGAAAGGTGTATATATAGCCAAAGACTTCGACCTATTGTAACACACACTTCATAGGTTCAATCTGCAATAAGACAAGAAGAAAGAAGAGCGAAAAATTCAAGAAGAAGAAGGAAAAGTCTGTTGAAATATGTAACTAGGTTCAGTCTTCATAATGACATATGTAATCATGATTTTATGTAGTTAATGAAAAGAGAAAAATAAATTTATTATTTTTCTTAAATCATGAGTTTCATGCTCAAGGGAAATTTATTTTTAGGTCAAGCACCAATTGAGTGCTTCTAAGTTTGTCATAAAGTCAATTGAGTCATTTTCATGTATTAAAGACCCATTTGGGCATGTTACATATTGTAAAGAAAATTTATTTGAGTCAAAATATAGTCAAAAGTCCCTCCAATACCTCGTCATGGCACTAAGATCAAGTCGACCTACATAAAGGGACAAGTCAGCCTAAAGATAGCAATTTGTACCCCTCAAAAGCCTATATATAAGAAGGAACTCAACCTCATTTGGACATAAACTCAAGCAAGTTCAATCTCCTCAAGATCGAAGTTTTGGGTCTCTCTCTCTCTCTCTCTCTCTCTCTTTGTTAGGGTTTCTACAGTCATTGGGCAAGACGAAAGTTTGAAGATGCATCGAAGTTGTGAAGTTACATCGAAGTTGTGAAGCTACAAGGTTGAAGTTGTGAAGTTTCTTCTAGGTTGAAGTTGTGAAGACGCAGGGTCGAAGTTGTGAAGTTGCTTCTAGGTTGAAGCTGTGAAGTTGCAAGGTCAAAGTTGTGAATCTGCATCGAGGTCAAAGTTCTGAATCTACTAGGTCGAAATTGCTTGAGTTCGAATTTTGTTGCTGGAAGTTGTGCAAATCAAGAAGGAAGGTTGACTTGGTCTTGGAGAAGTCTTGGTCAAAGGTCTAGGTCTTGCAATTTGTCAATTGAAGTTCTATAAGAAGAGAATATTTCCTATGGTTTTTTCTCTCAATTGGAAAGGTTTTGGCCTTGGCTAATCACCAATATCTTCTGTCCTTTGTCTTATTGTTCTTTATGGTTTGGTAGTTGTTTGATGAAGAAAATACTAATAATAATCAAGTGAAAGAAGAAGCCAATCGAGTTAAGTAAAAATATATCATAAGCAGTTATCAAAGCAAGAGAAATCACCTAATCTAGCTACCCCTAGATTTCTCAGCAAAGTCAAAGCAAGGAAGAAGGCTTGAAAATATGTCTTTTTTGTCCACATGTGAGAGCAGATTAGGGTTTTATGTGCAAGTTGCAGGTGCCAAAGTTGCAAGCGGAGTTGCATACCTGAAGTTGGAGGACTGAAACTTTGACTAGAGAAGTTTGCGAAGAGGTTGATCTTTGTTGACTTTGTCTTGTTCAAAGGAGATCATGTTGAGGGCTAACTTGGAGCTTGAGGAGGCCTTGGACTTGGTCTTTGGGTCTTGGAGATCTCATTTTGATTTGATTCTAAAAGAAGAGGATTGTTTAGGTTTTCCCCAAGTTGTGGGGTTTTTCCCTGGCATGGGGCCTTTATCTTGTGTTCTTAGTGTTTTGTGATCTTCATGTTTTTTATAAATGCTTGATGAAGAAGTAAAATTAAATAATAAAATGCCAACAAATATCACTAGTAATTAACATGAAAGGAGAATCAACAAAAATCTACAAATACCTTGATTTTCCAACAAATAGAAGACAAAAATAGAGTTATTATACATGTTTTATATAGTTGTAAGAAGGAGAAAAAAAAATTGTTGTTCAGACCTATGATTTTTGTATTTCTAAGCAATGCAATAGGCCAGCAAGTAGAAGGTCACTTTAGAGACCTGAAAATGACTTTTAGTGGACCTAAAACTCAAAGGACTTAATTGGAAATGTTGGTAATATAAAATACCTTTCAATGAGCATAAGAATATTAAAATTGAGTAAGTCATTTGGCAGATATTCAAATTGCAACTCAACTACCTAGAAAATAGCCCACAATCGTGAGTGGCTACAAATTGATTTGACCAAAAATGATGATGCAACCCTGCAAATCATTTTGGGCAGTCGATATGTGATCTAAAAGTCAATAATAATAATAATATTAACTCTTTAAATCAAATATGATGGATACAAAAGAGTTTATCTTGAATTTCATGTATTCCAAGGCAAGGGTTTTCCTTGAATCACTTCCAATTGTTGTAAAACATTTCCAAGGAATGTTATTAATGTCAAAATCACTTGGAAATGTAATTAGTATAGCGATGCAAGGTAAATCAAGGGGGGGTCGTATAGCCTTAGGGCTTAGGGAAATTACAAATTTTGTGGTGATTTTACCAATGATATAATCAATAAATGCAAGATAAACAACAATTTAGTGAAGATATTCACTACTTAAATATTTTTGAGATTTTTTGTAAAAACATAATTTTAATTTTTTGAAATCTAAAAATTTTTAGGGTTTTTTATTTAATGTTAACTACAAATTTACAAAAAATACAAGGAATTTTGAGATATAATTGATCTAAATTTAAACAGGAAGCAACAAATTACAAATATAGCCATAAATACAGAGATGCAACAGAAATAACACTTCATTTCATTAATATCAAATACTGAAATATGTTTACAAACAGAATGGAAATAAGACTAGCTCAGGGGATGGTAGCTTATCTCTAAGAAGAGATGTGGCGGCTGCATGCCTCTGAACTGTGTTACAATGAGGCTCAAGGGCCTATTTATTGTTGAAAAACATGAGAAAACACTAAACAACAGAAACCCTAACCCCAGGAGATGTAACGCCAAGAGTTTGTGGGCCTTGTTGGGGTTAGTTGGGCTGCCAACTTCCCAGGGTCATAACTTGGGCATATTATCTTTGTTTGGCACATACGATACCTTGTTGGAAAGGTCTCTCCAAGTACTACAAGATTTGCTGCAGGCCCATTCCGAAAGGCAACGGTGTGTAGCAGACCTCAAAAAACGTCGTTTAGGGGGCCAAAATTGCTCCGGAAGTTCAAGACCCAAAAAACTACTAAAATTGGTAAATGCCTAAATAAACAAGGAAACAAATGAAATTGACTAGAGGTCTAGGTGGGATAGGTGGGTGGCCACCATTATCCACCTGGATCATTCCTCCCCCGTTAGGAAGCAATGATCCCCATTGCGTGCAGAGCCTCCATGAGGTGAGGAATTTTTTGTTGAACCTAGTCCCTGGTGAGCCACTTGCCTTGGTGCAGGAATTGGTCGGCTTTGACAACCCAATATAGTTGGATCTTTTGCTGGCGACTATTCTTGACTTGTGTGTCCATAATCAGATCAGTTGTGTCATGTTCCATGCCATCTAGGTTTATATCTATTGGTGTGACTTGTTCTGCAATGTTTGATGTGTCCAGCAATGGTGGGAAGTATGGTCGAAGGCGGTCCACATTGAACATTGGGTGCAGGCCAAGAAATGGGGGAATGTTGAGCTCAAAAGCATTGCCTCCCACACCCTTGATAATAGTGTAAGAACCATATCGGAGTGGTCTGAGCTTCCGATGGGCTCCAGTAAAGCGTTCTTTCTACAAATGCAACCAGACTTTGTTGCCCACCTGAAACTTGTGTGGCACCTGATGTTGATCATGTCGTTGCTTGTACTTGGAATTTGACTTCTCTAGGATGTCGTGAACCTGATGGCAGATGTGTTGGATGCACTCAATAAATCTAGTCGCTTTATCAGCCTCAGACAGTACATGTTTGGATTATGTATGTGTAGTCGCACGAGGCATGGCAACATCAATCGGACACAACGGTTGAAATCCTAGACCCACTTGAAAGGGATTGCGACCAGTCGAGCTATGGAGAGCTCTATTATAACTGTGTTGCACATATGGAAGACTCTCATCCCAGGTTCGAGGATTCTTGGAGTTCTACACACGGAGTATGTGCATTATCATCCTATTGACGACCTTTGTATGGCCATCAGTCTAGGGATGGAAGGCAGTCGATTTGCTGAGCTTGATGTCCAATAGTGTCTAGAGGCTTGACTAGAATGTACTCAAGCACCTGTTATCTAAATTTGATATAATGGTCTGCAAGATCCCAAAATGTACCCATACTCGTTCAAAGAAGAGTTTGGCAATGTCCTCTGTTGTAATACTCTTCTTCTAGGCCACCAATATAGCCATCTTAGAAAATTTGTCCACGACCACAAATACAC
Organism: Pinus tabuliformis; assembly: GCA_031772625.1. Classification (NCBI taxonomy): domain Eukaryota; kingdom Viridiplantae; phylum Streptophyta; class Pinopsida; order Pinales; family Pinaceae; genus Pinus; species Pinus tabuliformis. The sequence continues at coordinate 885,425,557 of CM062805.1, read as the reverse complement.
AGTCATTACCATGCTTGGTAGAAGGGAGGCCAGACATATAGTCCATGGAGATGGATTCCCACAACTGGCTGGGAGTAGGCAGAGGAGTGTACAGACCTTGCTTCTTGATGGTTGGCTTGGCAATAGCGCAAGCAGTGCAGGATCTGATATATTTCCCAACATACAGTCGGAGTTTGGGCCAATAAAAGTACTTTTGTAATACAGCCACAGTTTTCACCACAACAAAGTGTCATGCGCCCTGACTGTAGTGCACCTCCCAAATCAGCTTGGCATGCTTTCTTGAAGGAACACAAAGGTGGCCCAAGTAGCACAATAATGTGTCCTGGAGGTGGAAATCGGGAACTTGCTTTCCAGCTACTAACATCTGGTATGTCGAGGCGAACTCGGGATCACATTTGTATAGTTGTGGCCATCCAGAGGTCTCGTGACCACAAGATTTGAGAACAAAAGTCAGTGCTACAACTGGGGGCCGGCTAAAACAGTCTGCAACATGATTGGTGTTGCCCTTTTTGTATTTAATGTTCAAGTGGAATTGTTGCAGATATGTAGACCACTTCTGATGGCGATCTTTCTGCAACTTCCCCCGTGTTTATACAAACTGAAGAGGTCGGTGATGGGTGTGGATGACCATCTTCTTCCCCAAAATGGAGTGCTTCCATTGTACGCAAGCCTGCACAATGGAATACATCTCTTTATCATAGGTGGGGTATTTCTGAATTGTATCGGAAAGTGTCTCACTATGATAGGCCGCTAGATGCCTGTGTTGGGTGAGAACATCACCAATAGCATAGTCTGAGGTGACTGTCTCAATTTCAAATGGTTGTTGCAGGTCTGGTAGTGTGAGTACCAGTGTAGAGCAGAGGCGGTGATTCAACTCAACAAATGCCTTCTGTTGGGACTCGGGCCAGGATCGCCCTGCCCTTAGTAATCTGACTCAAAGGCCAAGTGATATGGGAGAATCCCAACACGAACCTCTGATAAAAATTTACAAGGCCAAGAAAGTTGTGAAGCTCCATTAGAGTGGTCGAGGCTAGTCAATCCCGAATGACTTGGATCTTGGTCAGCTCCACATGCATGCCATGCTCATCTATGATGTAACCCAAGTATTGGACCTAGCTCATGCCAAAGGTGCATTTCTCCAAGTTGGCACACAATTTGTGTTGTCGAAGGGTTTGAAGGACCTGTCGAATGTGTTGCAAGTGTTCTTCCCAACTCTTGTTGAAGATGAGGATGTCGTCCAGATAAACCACCACAAACGAGTTGGTGAAGGGCCACAAGATGTCATCCATTAGCCTCATAAAATTAGCAGGGGCATTTGTCAACCCGAAGGGCATAACCAACCATTCAAAAAGGCCTTCCTTGGATTTAAAGGCAGTCTTCCATACATTTGTGGGCTCTATTGGAACCTGGTGATAACCAGACTTCAGATTGATCTTGCTGAAATACTTAACCCCCTTGAGTTGGTCCAGCAGGTCATTAATCTGTGGGATTGGATACCTGTTCCTGACAGTGATTTTGTTTAGTGCCCGATAATCAATGCAGAGCCTCCAGGTCCCATCCTTCTTCTGTACAAGTACAATCAAGCTCCCACAAGGCGAGGAACTTGGTCGAATGTGCCCTTTTTGCAGCAACTCCTGGATTTTCCACTTGATCTCTTCATTTTCCATAATGGAGCGACGATATATCGGCCCGTTGGGTAGAGGTGCTCCGGGAGTCAGATCGATTGAATGCTTAACCTAACAATGCAAGGGTACCCTTGTGGGTGAGGAGAAGATGTCCATGTATTCTTCCACGACCGTATCCACCTGCTTCTGCTGCTTGGAGGAACCCTTCCCGAGGGCCATGGATGTGGCTACAACCTTCCCCTTACTTTGAGAGTGAATCAGAAGGAAAACCAAGTTCCCAGTCTGGGTGATTACCTTACTGCATTGCTTAACATATATCAAAGAGATGGTGGTAGGTGGGGAAACCTCTAGTATCCTGGATAACTTAGTACCCAAAGAAATAAAAACATAATGAAGTCTAGACTCATATACAGCATGGCGCTTCCATAAGTATGGTTGTCCTAATAATACATCACAAACTTCAAGAGGAGCAACATCACACAGTACCTCATCGTGAAGGGCTTGATGTTGTAGGGACGGGGGCACTACTGGTTGACACAGAGATCTCGTCCTTGGTGAAGCCACCCAATGGTGTACAATTGCAGATGTGTTGTAGTTGGTAGGCCCAACTGGTTCACGACCTCTGTTGAAATGGGGTTCTTTTGGCTCCCGCTGTCGACAATGAACTGCAACGAAGAACCCTTCACCCACATTTATGAGTGGAATATGTGTTCCCCCTCTTCTAGATCTTCAGGCTCAATCTTCTAGATCTTGGTGGTGGCCACAATGGCACTGGGCTCCACGTCAATGATCTGCTTCCCTTTTTCATTCCCCTTGTTGGGTTCTGACTCAGAGTCGAAACATGCGTCGGACCCAAAAGACTTCAACTCAGCCACGAGTGAGTGCTTGGCCCAACACTCACTTGTTTTATGAGTGGAGCTCTTATGGAACTCACACTACTTTCCCGTCCTTCTTTGTCTTCATGGTGTTGTTCTTTGCTTGCGGCTTCAGCGGGTTATCTTGGGTCGCCTTGCCTTGCCTTTGCCCTTTGCTCTGCGGTTTTTGGGTGCCTTTCTCTTGCTTCAGATTCGCAGATCCAAAGTCTCGCTTTTTTTTTAAGCTTTTGCTCAATTTTGAAAGTGTATCGATATGTTGTGCTGAGTGAGGAGATGTCCAAGAACTCCATCTCATCCTAGATGTACTTGTGTAGGCAGTCACAATACTTGAGTACCAAAAGTTTCTCAGAATCCTTGATACCCAATTTCATGTGAAGGGTATGAAAAACATTGGTAAACTCTGGCATGTCTTGGTCCATTCCCTGTCGCAGCATGGTCCACTTTATGTATTTATCCTCATAGCTCCTGACAGGGTAGTATTTCTCCTTGATGGTGTCTCGGAACGAATTTCAAGTAGGTGTAGCAAAAAATAGTGAGGGCGTACTTTCATCCTTCTTCTCACAGTAGGTTTCCCACTAGTCATTGAAGAGAAAAAGTAATCTTTTCCTAGTTGGAAAAATCATGAACAGAAAAATACCATTTTAGTAGATTTACCCATTTATCTACGGCGTCCACATCTATCTGACCCTCAAATATGGGAATGTCAAAGTTAACTTGTACCTTAAAGGGTGTGGCACTTCCAAAGTAGCTGATGGAAGTAGATGTGTCACCCTTGGGTAGCCGCTAAAGGATTTGGGAAAAGTTGTCCATCATCGCGTTCTTTTGTCGCTCGAGGGCTTCTTCGAGCAAGATTTTAAAGGACCTCATGCCCCCTCATCTTTCTTTTCTTCTGCCATGGGAGGTTGTCGGGATTTGTGAGGCTGGTCTTGCAAAGTTTCGACCAGTTCAAGCCCTAACTCCTTATATCCTGACCTCGTTAGGGACATGCAAAGAAAATCAGAGAAAGAGCAGACTACTCTGATACCACTGATCCGAATTTAAACAGCAACGCAACAAATTATAGATATAACATAAAAACAGAGATGCAGCAGAAATACCACTTCATTTCATTAATATCAAATATTGATATATGCTTACAAACAGAATGGAAATAAGACTAGCTTGGGCGATGGTAGCTTATCTCTGAGAAGAGATGTGGCGGCTACATGCCTCTGATTGTGTTACAATGAGGCTCAAGGCCCTATTTGTTATTGAGAAACATGAGAAAACCATAAACAACCAAAACCCTAACCCCAAGAGATGTAACGCCAAGAGTTTGTGGGCCCCGTTGGGGTTAGTTGGGCAACCAACTTCTCGAGGTCATAACTTGGTCATATTATCTTCGTTTGGCGCATACGATACCTTGTTGGAAAGGTCTCTCCGAGTACTACAAGATTTGCCACAGGCCCCTACCCTTGAGTTTGGGCCTACAGCAGACCTCAATAAAACGTATTTTAGGGGATCAAAACTGCTCCGAAAGTTCAGGACCCGAAAAACTGCTAAAAATAGTAAATGCTTAAATAAACAAGGAAACAAATAAAACTGACTAGAGGTCTAGGTGGGATAGGTGGATGGCCACCAATATCCACCTAGATCAATAATTTTGTAAGAAATTGATTGCAAATTGTTGGAACAAAGATATGATCCTTCTTCCATAAGAGTCAAGCACTGGAAATCATGTTCTCTCTTGATTTGGTATCTCAATGCTTGAGGTTTTGGAATGTTAGGTGGAACACCAAGGATACAACCCTAGCATCAAAACAAGACAAGTAATAGAACCAAAATCCTACTAAGAGGGCCTTCCAAGAAGTAAATCCTCTAACCAAGCAACCAACAATTATAGAAGATAAGGTTATTTACCTCTAGAGGGGAGAGCAAATCATGTCCCAAAAGAGAACAATAGTACCTTGTATGAATTAAGAGAAAGTGTGAGATGAACCCTAGTTCTCCTCTTCAAAAACTTCTTGGATCGATTAGCTTAGCCTTGCAGTAACTGCTACAAAAATTGTCTTTAAAAAATATTTGATCAACCAAACAAAAGAAGAGAATTCACATGTAAACCCTTTTGTCTCATGAAAAAATTCACATTGTATTAGATAGCTCAACAAGTTCACAATGATTTTCCAAGGAGGAGAAAGTCTATATTTATAGAAGAGACTCTTCAAAATATCCTCCTTGGTCTCCCACAAAATAAGTAACTTGTCCTTCACAAAATTCTTGGAGGCTAAGCTAACAATTTAATTTTCAAATTTTTCATTGAGTAAACCCCAAAAGAGTCAACATGCTACAACCAATAGCCCAAAAAGGGCCATTTTGAATCGTAATGACCAAATTTTCCACTCGTTTTTCATGGTTGGCTCACTTAAAAAATTAGCTCTCCTTTGGTGGTGCAACAACTTCATTTGACCTCAAATCGAATGGGGGTGATGTTGGTCGCTAGGCTTGAGAGGATTGCTTCATTGGCTAGTCTACTTTGCTTGAATTTGGATTGATTTTGCCCAAATTGCAACCTTTCTGTGCTTTGAACCTTCATACTTGACTTGTAGAAGACTTCATCCTTCCAACATCTAGCTTCGTTGACCCATTGGCTCAACAAATGAGGGCTCAACCTTCTTAATTGCAAACGGCTAGCTAATGTAGATCATAAGTGCTTGAAAATAGACTTGAATTTGACTTTAAATTCTTAAATTTCCCTTGCGGGTTTTGTTTCCTTAACTTTGCTTGAGATGGGCTCATTCTTGCCCCAAGAGGACTTGGCCTCCCTTTATTTTCCCTTAATCATCCAACATCAGCCTCCTCTTAGTGATAATGTTTATTCTTGACCTTTGTTTTGACCTTATTTGGCTTATTTTAGCCCTTGGGGGCTAATTTGCTCACTTTATGCCTCAACGTCTAGCTTGGAGGGACCTTTCTTGCTCCCTTGAAGAATTTTGGCTTGCTTGTCTTTCTTAGAATGCTAGCAACGAGCTTGAATTGGAGGATCTTGACCCTTTCTTAGAGTAATTTGGATTTGATGCTTGAAAATTAGCCCTTAAGGTCGCCAATTTGCATAATTAAGCTCCAAGGTTCCATCACTTGCCCTCGTGCTCCTTTACTCTATCCAATAGCCGCAATGATGATGACATTATGCCCATGTGTGGAATAAATGCTTGAAAAAAGTCACCTTGGCTTGAACGTTGGGTTAATTTGGCTTGTACAAGTCACCTGCTTTCCATATCTTCATTGTTCACTTCATCACTTGACTTCACATCTTTTTTGCTTGCAATACCACATGGAAAGCCCCTTTGCCCCAAAACTGGGTCCACTATTGTAACTAGCGTTCTTTTGAGGGCATTTTGACTGCTTCGAAAGACGAGTGGTTCATCTTGGCATAGAGAATCAAAAGGACTTCTTTGCCTCAAAACATGTAGCATGATGCTTCGAGAGATGTAAATGCATTGGGAACTATGAGATTATCAAGATCCAAGCCTAAGGCCAAAGGAGAGTGCAAAATACATAAGATACATGGCACATGTGGGATGGGGAGTTGCATCAAGATCGAAAGGGATAACGATAAGGAAAAGTACATATGGTGATCACCCTTACAAGGTTTTATTGACACAAGTGCTACCTTAAACCATGATTATTAGTAATGCCTACTCCATGATACTAGCACACCATCCCTGGGTATAAGAATACCCATCAAGGCGGGGAGTTACTGCCCACTAAGGGGAAGTCAACAATGCCACAAAGGCAAACATATCATGAAACAAACAATTTCGAGAGTAGTCATGGTCGTCCACACCAACAGGGATCTAAGATTCACTTTCATAAGATATAACACACCCACATGGATTTATAGGGCTATAAAGCACATCCTTTGGGCTTATATGGTGTGGCCAAAAATTTCTGGGGTGCCCCTCTTGAAAGAGGGGTAACACCAACCATAGTGGATTGTATGATCTTCTATAATCCACTAAACAGAGCGATAACATATCCAAAGTATTTTATGTTATTTAATGTAGATTTTTCCATAACCTAACCCTACTTTACCTTAGAAACATATAAATAAAAATTCAAGGCTTTATATTTTTTTATAGAAAATTGATAAACTAATGGTGCTAGTTTCATTCTCAATCTTGGGCATATGTAGTCAAAGTTAAAGTCCATGGCAAAGGACCAATTGAACAAGAGTCAAGAAAGAGAAAATTTATCTCCATCAAAATCCTAGCAACTTTCAAACAATTGGAGATTAAAGAGCGAGGAATCTAAACTAAGGTTCCTCGGTGGAAACTTGGCGATAATTTTACAAAGGAGATGTTAGAGCCATAAAAGATTCAGTATATAAGATGAAAATTTCAGTGTAACCCTAATTCTACAACAATCTCAAAATGGAAAAAGATGCAATAAAATTACTCATAATCACCATAGAATCACTTCATCGTCGAAGAGAAAATCCCTTCCAATCATAATATCCTCCCCAAGACAATTTCTTCAATCAATGCTCCATTTTGTCTAAGAAAAAAGACAACACTAGTGTGCACTTCTTAATCAATGACTGAGTCTGTTACAATGAATTCTCTCCAAATCAACTTCCCTTTATTTATAGGAGGGTAACCAAGTTGATTTAGGAGTAAAATTGACTAAAATCCCTAAAAATAATAAAATATGTGATTACAAGTTAAGTAGGTCACAAGTCGACCTAAAAGATAGCTATCTCAATGATAAAACATAACAATAAGCCTCTTTTTAACCCACACATGTGAGTAAAAAGGCCTCCAAGGGTGACATCATCCTCTAAAAGTGGGAATATCTCCATCAAAATATGCCATGGATGGGTAAAGAGTTCTCCTCACTCAAAAGGCCATCTCCTCATCAACAAGTTTTCCAATTATCAAGCAAAACCCTCTTCATCAGCACATCATCATCGACAAAGCCCACAATAGCATTCCAAGCCACATAAAGGGTACATCACAAGGGTAGGGTATGACATCATCATCTAAGGAAGTGTATTATACCCTCTTAAGGGGTCTCGAGTCAACATCATCATTGAATCAACTTAGCAACAAGAAAACCTCCCTCAATAAGGTATAATGATAGCTTGGGGGCATCTTGCTATCTTAGGGGTAGACCATCTCTTTACGTAATGTCTTGGTTCAAATGCACAGTGTTTTAGGCTCTAGAGGGAGAAAAGAAAACCACCATCAATGTTGGACACATCCCAAGGTCAACGCTCTTCAAAAGGTGGTCAACATCCTAGCTCTAGTGCCTAAAATGGTCATCAAGTGGGGTTGGACATCTTCTTTGAAGTGTTGGAGAAGTCTCATATGATCCCTCAAGGGATGGTTGTTGCATATGGGAGTAAGCATCTAACATATATCCTTAAAATCAATTGAAATCATCATCATAGGTAGAATAAACAAAAGAGTATCATAATGGGCCATGTTGCCTCAAAATCTAGCAGGCCTAGTGAGAGGCCTCACAAGGCAAAGGTTGAACCTTGTTGCAATAATGACGTGGATTTCCATTATCACCTCAGCAATCTTCCTCCTACTCTTTAGTGGAATTAAACCACAAAGGAGGCTTCCCAAATTTCACCTAGAGGATATTCTAAGTTAGATGGTTCAAGGTGATATCAATCAAAGGTTAAGTAAAGGTACTTCTTTAATGGAAAAGGGCATATTTCTTTATGTGTAGGAGCATCGTACCATATACAAAGCCCTAAAAGAGGCACTTGTGACCTAGGGTTTCAAAATATAGATCAACAAGGGGATTCCTAGGCATACAAGCACTAAGAAAAGGTTTGCAAATGATATAATCAACAAAAGTATAAGGCAAACCTCCAAAGTAAGCCCTAAGTTGAAGCCCTAGCTAAGGGCAAATTCAACCACGAAAAATGTTAGATTTTGAGTGCCAAGGATCAACAAAGATGAATTCAAGCTACTTAAGCTCCAATGTCCATCTAATAGGTGCCCTAGTTGAATTCGACCCTATGTCCTAGCCCTAGCGACCTGCCTTAAAGAACTTGGAAAATAGAGGAGAAGAAAAAAAGGTTTTTATGATTTTTTACAGCCACAGGGATTCCCAATGCCTTTTCCTACTTGGGTTATAGAGTTTTTAGGACTGAATTTAAATAAATTGGATTTATGCTTCGAGTAAGGGGGGAAACCATAGTTTTCTTTCACTTGATATACCCTAACTAACTTTTTATGAGGGGATAAATTAAATATGGGAATGCCCTCTAGGAGGTCCCCTATGGTATTCAAGAAAGACAAATTTAACATACAATAATCAAGCAAGATTTTCCATAAAAGATGTTATACATGGAATAAGAAAAACCCTAACATAAATTTATCACATCAAAAACATTAAAAGTCTGCAATTACACTGATAATTCTTCCAAAAAGTAGCCTTCTTTCAATCCCAAAAAGACATCTCCAAGACACAAATCATTCTCCAATAGCAATAGTTTTAGAAAGATCACATCTCCACAAGTATAGAGTTACATCTAGGCTAAGTTGCACTCTTTAAAGGAGGTCAAAAACCACAAGTGATGATGATAAAACACAATGGAGTGATCGTCCATTTATATGAAGTCAATCACTTCCATTAATTTGCCTAAAAGCCCTATGACAAGTTTAATTTTGAGTGTACATGAAGGCGATGGGCTACAAGCAAATCCAATAACTCATTACAATAAAATAAGTCACTAATAAGCCACACGTGTGGGTCAAAAATCCTCCCAAACATGACTTCATTCCATTTTAGGGCTAATGAAGCTCCAAAAATGCAAGATAGGGACTAGATGCATCTCCAACTATCATAACCAACCATGGATTGAGGGTAAGCCCTCAAATCAAGCCTTAAAACATATCCATGTGTCAAAACCCAGCTCTGGTGTGTCATGTGTCATCTCCATGGGAGCCATCAAGACAATGTGGTGTAATCTCTCTCAAGCGTCAGGGCTCCATGAGGTGGTCCAAGACCTCCCTAATCATCTTGGGATGATGATCATCATCTAGACTTTGAATCAAGGTATTCCCATAAAAAAGTGTCGAGGCCAGCTTGGGGGTATGTTGGGTTCACCTGGTACATCATCAAGAATCTCCAACACTGATCAAATTGAACTCATCGTTTTAACTTCTCGGGGTGCTTTGATGTTAAGTTTAGGTATGTTCTATGCTGGAGCAATTTATTTAATTTTTCACAGTTAGCAATCACATCAGTATTACGATAAACTGCAGATAGAACATAAATATAAAACGCAGAAGACAAGCCAAGACAAGAAGACACAAGATGTGGCGCGAGCCAGGGACAAACCCCACAATGTGTGGGGAAACCCTTTGATCAAATCTTCTTTTATCTTCAAAGTTAGCAGAGAAAGAGAGAGAGAGAGTACATTTACAACAAAAGTCAACACATTGACTTATCTAGATCTAGCATAGATCATTTCGTAAAATGTTGAGATCAGTTGAAGACATTCTGCTTCAACTGATTCTCAAGGTGACTCCTTCACCTATCATCATGTTGCATCTCATCCATTTGCTGCACCTAACTGTGTAGCACCATCATGCTGCTCGTGATCACACTTATCATGACGCTGCCCGTTGCATCATTCATCACAATTGTACCATTCTCATGATTACATTTACCATGATGTTGTCCATGCTCCATGCATCATAATATCATAGCTGCATCCTTATGATAATACGTCCTTCTTCCTGCATAGATATTTATGGCCATAACCTGCATATACCTAGTCATGTATATATGAGCATAGTTTAGAAGATATGAGCATAGAGCGTATAACTTGTATCACCCCAGCGTATATATTGTACACTGCCAGATCTAGGGCCTGCGTATATATATTGTTGTCCTGTGATCATATGTCATGCTGCTGCCTATGACGGCGTTATATATGCGACTGTCTATATGACAGAGTTTCATACAGCGTGTTCCTTACCTTGTTGCCTTGACTGTGTTCATTTATGTGATGCCTTAACTTGTATACATCTGTGTTCCATACATCATCAATATGACAGCTTCCCATAATGAATATGACTTGTATATATCAGTGTTCCATATTGAAGCGTATATATCTAACCTATGTACAACAGCGTATATTACTACTCATCGCACGTACAGTCCAGCGTATATATATAACCATTACTGTGCCTATGTACAGCAGCGTATATTACTGCTCATCGCACATACAGTCCAGCGTATATATATAACCATTACTGTGCCTATGTATAGCAACGTATATTACTGCTCATTGCACGTACAGTCCAGCGTATATATATAACCATTACTATGCATTGTATGGACTGTGTGTAAGTGTTGTGCGTTGTATGGACTACGTGGTTAGTGTCCAGTGTTTCACATGAGTGCATTGTATGGACTGCGTGTAAGTCATTCCCATGAGAGCATGCTACAGCGTGAAATGTCCACGTATTTCATCAATTATGAACTGCGTATATTGATAGGGTTGTCCACGTATCACTGTCTCCATATTATATGACTATGTTCCTTTTATTTCATTACGCTGGCTTCATAGTTGCGTATAGATCCATATTAGCTGTGTTGTATGTCTGCGTGTAGGGTATAGGGCATGCTGTGCATGTAACAGGTTTGCTGCGTATATAGCTAGGGCATCATCCACGTATAAGCATGTTACTCTTGGTGTCTCACTCCTCCAAAAACCCAAGACGTGGAGAGGAGGAGATCACTCAAGAATACATGTTCAAATGACATCAAATACTCATCTATTTATACTAAAACGAGGATGATGAATAGACCCGTCGGTTGGGCTTCTAGAGCCTACATAAGAGCTGGTCGGCTTGATAATAATTACATAAACAATATAAATTCATATCTCCATAAATACTTATCGGAATCGGATGATCTTTGGATCAATCCTACACCTCTCGACGAGAGGGATCCAATAAAAACATCAGCTGCTATAAATAAGACGACCCACATGGATTTTGGCCCTAGTTGCCAATTTAACACTCCCTCTCAACTAGGGAGAACTCCATCCATTGATCCATAAGTCCGACTGTACTATCTCTGCCATCAGTGCCCTGCAGTATTCTGCCCAAATCTGTTGGCTCTGCTCTACTCTGCTCTGCTCAGCTCTGCTGGCTTTGCTCAGCTCTACTAGCTCTGCTAGCTCTGCTCTGCTCAGCTCTGCTGGCTCTGCTAGTTCTACTCTACTCAGCTCTACTGGCTCTTCTAGCTCTGCTCTGCTTAGCTCTGCTCGGCGCTGCTGGCTCTGCTAGCTCTGCTCGGCTCTGCTAGCTCTGCTCTACTCAGCTCTGCTCAGCGCTGCTAGCTTTGCTCTGCTCAGCTCTACTGAACTATGAAGAAGAAGAATTGATCGAGAATGTCTCATACCATTCTCCACTGACCAGAAGTCAGACTCAGAGTGCCTACCACTGGTCCCAGACCAGTCTCAACCAACCCAAAGTTAGCGTCATAGTAGGTACCACTCCTACTACTGGTCCCAGACCAGTATCGTAGTCTCAGAAAGTGTACCACTGGTCCCAGACCAGTCTCAGCGGACCCAGAGTCAACGTCATAGAATGTACCACTCTCACTGGTCCTAGACCAGTACTACACTGACATGAAGTCAGTCTCGGAGTATGTACCACTGGTCCCAGACCAGTCTCAGCCGACCCAAAGTCAACGTCATAGTATGTACAACTCCTACCACTGGTCCCAGACCAGTATCGCACACTCAGAGAGTGTACTACTGGTCCCGGACCAGTCTCAACCGACCCGAAGTCTGCATCATAGTATGTACGACTCTCACTAGTCCCAGACCAGTCCTGCACTGACACGAAGTCAGTCTCGAAGTATGTACCACTGGTCCTAGACCAGTCTCAGCCGACCCGAAGTCAGCGTCATAGTATGTACAACTCCTACCACTGGTCCCAGACCAGTATCATTGATCCCATATCAATGGAGGACATCCTAGCGTAGGGAGTACGGTAGATACAACGATGCTTCCATCGGTACTACTATGGTCCCTAACTTCATTTCCCTGCTCATTGATCAGATGAGAGGTACTTCCCATGAGTCCCAGACTGCATGGGTAGGATGCCTCGACAAGAGAACTTAATCAATCCTGTCCTCACAGGAGAACACATCAATCCTGCTACAATCTCCATGGAGAACACCTCAATCCAGGCCGCCATGGAGAACACATCAATCCAGGCCTCACGGGAGAACACATCAATCCTGCTACACAGGAGAGAAAATCATCATGTTCCACAAGAGAGTGAATCATCTTGTCCCACAAGAGAGTGAATCATCTTGTTCCAGTGCGCACCACCAGGGGAGGGTGAGTCACCCTGTGGTCGTATGTTCCTCCAGTAGAACTGCAAGCCCCCCAGAGCTCCCAGAGCTCAATGTATGCAACATGCAGGACCCTTTTACAAAGGTCTCTTAATGACCCCAAGTCGTTCGGGAAAATCACAAATTTGATCTTTCATCGGGGATCTATCCTGTACATCATCTCAGTGCGATGGAGCCTCCTTGATCATCGACTTACCATATACCAGATAAGGCAGTATTTGATGTCTATCTGCTGGAGCAATTGTCAAATACGGGATTCCTCAATAATTGAATCCCACCTCTGGTTGTCACAAAGAATCACAGTGGTATTCATCATGTGTACAAACAGCTCACTGAAGAGCTTCGGCAACCAGACTGCCTCATAGAAGGCCATACTATCAGCAATGTATTCTACCTTGGTGGTGCTCAGAGTCACCGACTTCTACTTCCTGCTCATCTAGGATATCGAGGTAGATTCCAAAGAGAAACAGCACTGAGAAGTGCTCCAGTGATCCTCCATACCTCCTGCCCACTCATCATTCGAATAATCATGTGGTTTCATATTTCCGGCAGTGTATCTCAATTCATGAGAGATTGTGCCCTGAAGATATCTCAGAAGATTCTTGGCACCAATCCAGTGAGGCTCAACCAAATATGAGCTCACCATGCTAACTGCAACACAGATGTCCGGACGGAGGTTCTCCAAGAACATCAACGCGAATGAGTTTATGAAACTCAGAGGCATTTCCCAAATAAGGTCCGACATCACTACCATATAACTTCTTAAAGTTAAGATCCTTGAGGTAGTCACAGGCTTGCAGCTTATCTTTCCATATTCAGAATCCAACTCCCTCTACCTCCTATAAATGAGAGGGACTGCACCTGTCAGACATAGGTGCCGGTACGAGAGGTTTATCATCCACAACCTTCAAGTAATGGTTTGGATCGGTTTCACTCCTAGTGAATCTCAGCTGCATTAGACAGCTATCAATCCTCTCACACTACGCTAGAGGTGTTTTTCTTCAAGCCATAGAGGGCTTTCTTCCACCTGTATACATGAGATTCCCTGATCATGATTCTCAAACTCCTCGGGTTGTTCCAAGCCTGTGGACCTGCTGCATGAGGGGAATGGTCCCCTTATAATATTTTCCTTCGGTACATTTCAGACATGTACCTCATGCTCCCTTTTGAATTCTGGCATCCTAGTCACCAGCTGACTCACAGACCTCCTCTGCTGATTCAATGGACATGGTCCCCAGTGGACTTCCTGCAACTTGATACAACCCTGAACTCAAAACATCTTTGAAAGATCTATTTTCAAACACATACCTTTCCATTGACAAGTGCCATCCTGTAACCTTTGACTTCCATTTTCGAGATGGACATCAGGTTCTTCTTGCGATCAGGTACATAAAAGAGATTCTGGGGTTCCTTGCTTTTGTGGAAGAGTCGACCATTTCCTTGATGACCTGCATTACCAGTCATTCCTTTGATCATTGAAGATGTCCCAAGAATGATTGTTATCTTCATCAAGAGATGTGTCTCTGCCATTCGGACACTCCTTCGCATAACGGCTGAACTTATTTCAATAAGGCATCCGCCTTTCCTTCCACCCTTAGATTCGAACTTCCCAATGAAGTGATCTTTAGATGGGTCATCAGAAACTTCCGGTACGCCATTCTGATAGAATTCTCTGCTCTGACTTCACCCTAGGTGAATTATGAGGAACGCATTGATCCTTCTGTCTTGTCCCAACTGCCTTTGGTGATTGCTCTTTCACTCTTGCTTGGGCATTGTCTTCACCTCAGCTCTGATACCATGTTAAGTTTAGGTATGTTCTATGCTAGAGCAATTTATTTAATTTTTCACAGTTAGCAATCACATCAGTATTACGATAAACTGCAGATAGAACATAAATATAAAACGCAGAAGACAAGCCAAGACAAGAGGACACAAGATGTGGCGCGAGCCAGGGACAAACCCCACAGTGTGTGGGGAAACCCTTTGATCAAATCTTCTTTTATCTTCAAAGTTTAGCAGAGAAAGAGAGAGAGAGAGTACATTTACAACAAAAGTCAACACATTGACTTATCTAGATCTAGCATAGATCATTTCGTAAAATGTTGAGATCAGTTGAAGACATTCTGCTTCAA
Organism: Pinus tabuliformis; assembly: GCA_031772625.1. Lineage (NCBI taxonomy): Eukaryota > Viridiplantae > Streptophyta > Pinopsida > Pinales > Pinaceae > Pinus > Pinus tabuliformis. Next base: position 885,410,548 of record CM062805.1, on the reverse strand, counting down.
CTGATTCTCAAGGTGACTCCTCCACCTATCATCGTGTTGCATCTCATCCATTTGCTGCACCTAACTGTGTAGCACCATCATGCTGCTCATGATCACACTTATCATGATGTTGCCCATTGCATCATTCATCACAATTTTACCATTCTCATGATTACATTTACCATGATGTTGTCCATGCTCCATGCATCATAATATCATAGCTGCATCCTTATGATAATACGTCCTTCTGCCTGCATAGATATTTATGGCCATAACCTGCATATACCTAGTCATGTATATATGAGCATAGTTTAGAAGATATGAGCATAGAGCGTATAACTTGTATCACCCCAGCGTATATATTGTACACTGCCAGATCTAGGGCCTGCGTATATATATTGTTGTCCTGTGATCATATGTCATGTTGTTGCCTATGACGGCGTTATATATGTGACTGTCTATATGACAGAGTTTCATACAACGTGTTCCTTACCTTGTTGCCTTGACTGTGTTCATTTATGTGATGCCTTAACTTGTATACATCTGCGTTCCATACATCATCAATATGACAGCTTCCCATAATGAATATGACTTGTATATATCAGTGTTCCATATTGAAGCGTATATATCTAACCTATGTACAGCATCGTATATTACTACTCATGGCACGTACAGTCCAACGTATATATATAACCATTACTATGCCTACGTATAGCAGCGTATATTACTGCTCATCGCACATACAGTCCAGCATATATATATAACCATTACTGTGCCTATGTATAGCAGCGTATATTACTGCTCATCGCACGTACAGTCCAGCGTATATATATAACCATTATTGTGCATTGTATGGACTGTGTGTAAGTGTTGTGCGTTGTATGGACTACGTGGTTAGTGTCCAGTGTTTCACATGAGTGCGTTGTATGGACTGCATGTAAGTCATTCCAATGAGAGCATGCTACAGCGTGAAATGTCCACGTATTTCATCAATTATGAACTGCGTATATTGATAGGGTTGTCCACGTATCACTGTCTCCATATTATATGACTATGTTCCTTTTATTTCATTACGTTGGCTTCATAGTTGCATATAGATCCATATTAGTTGTGTTGTATGTCTGCGTGTAGAGTATAGGGCATGTTGTGCATGTAACAGGTTTGCTGCGTATATAGCTAGGGCATCATCCACGTATAAGCATGTTACTCTTGGTGTCTCACTCCTTCTCCAAAAACCCAAGACGTGGAGAGGAGGAGATCACTCAAGAATACATGTTCAAATGACATCAAATACTCATCTATTTATACTAAAACGAGGATGATGAATAGACATGTCGGTTGGGCTTCTAGAGCCTACATAAGAGCTGGTCGGCTTGATAATAATTACATAAACAAAATAAATTCATATCTCCATAAATACTTATCAGAATCGGATGATATTTGGATCAATCCTACACCTCTCGACGAGAGGGATCCAATAAAAGTATCAGCTGCCATAAATAAGCCGCCCCACATGGAGTTTGGCCCTAGTTGCCAATTTAACATTTGAGGTGTCAATCAGTTGTTGGAATCATCAAAGTTCCCAACACTCCACTGTGGAGGGACAACGTTACATCTACAAGGTCATCACAGCTCTCTGGAAGTGTAGTACGCTTTGGGCATCATGTGGAGTAAGCATGGAGTGGTTATGCCCATAAGGCCTCTGTTGCTCTGTGAAAGACCACCCAACAAGTCCATCTCAAACTCAAGTGAAATCAACCACTCATTAGAGACAATGACCATAAATGCATCATAGTGGACCATACTTAATTGTTAAGGGCATAGTAAGACTTCAAACTGGGATCACCTTCAAATATCTAACTAGACCAAGTCTCGTAAAAGTGTTCCCTACCTTGTTAGAGGTGGCTAGGTAATCAACCCTATTAGGTGCTTCCAACACCTAAGGGGAGGTGACATGTCCAAGGTCAACTCTTCAATTCATAGGTGTTTATGATAATGGTGGCAACGGAGGGGAAAGACTTCATGCTTAGGTGCCATGGCCATGGGACCAACTAATGGAGGTCCATCATCCTGATTGTATAGATGTATGGAGGGAGCAATCATGGAGGCATGAGTTACTCCTTTCCTCGACCTACTTTTTCCACCCCTCTAATGTGCCTTTTACATCTTTTTAATAACGCTTCGATATGGAGCATAGCTCAGGTGTCCAAGCTTGTTTTTAATGATATAACCTTTATTTACCCCTTACAAGTTGGTTTCTCACTCATCAATATTGGGACATGCAAGGGTTCCTTATGATGTGATGGAGCATCTCGTGCTTAGGAACCGGGTGATGGCTAATGAGGGAGGGTAGAGCTCATGCTAGGCTTTTTACCATGCATTAATCAATGTCCTGACCATCTTTTGCATTTTAACTTTTATTTTTCTTTTGTTGTGGCCATCCTATGCTTTTACATTTCTTGTAGTTGCATCAACCCCCAGGGCAAAGTTTCCCCATCTTGACTCAAGGATATGGATGTGTGGGTGCCAAATCCCAAAGAACCAATGACAACAAACCCAAAGGATGGATGTGATATGAAGGTAATGATGAAAAGTGGTAAGTGTTACCACTCAAACTAGCAAGGGACCTAAAGGGGTTCCTAAAAGGGCAACTGCTAGGTCAAGGGCAATTGTGGAGGCTTAACCCACTGTCACCATAATTAAGTCTCCCTGCTCTTTAAGGACTTTCACCGATGGGAGGAGTCCCGGTAGTATAGGGACTCATTTGTAAAGTATATGTCAATGGACAGGTGAGAAGTGATCCTCAAAACCCTTTCTCAAGGATGGAGTGAAGAATGGAGCTTGCTTGCTCTTTAAGCAAGGGACTTGGTCCACCAGGGATAAGGGGTGAGGATTGGAGGGTTGAGGGCAGTGTTCCATGGGATAGCGTCCCCCCACCTGGGGGTCGAGTTTCCTAGCTCCCTCACACTCCGGGGACTTGGCAATGAGAGGGGGTCGTTTCCCCATGCTCCCAAAAAACAGGGTACACGAGGAAACTTGAAAGGGGTCGTTTCCTCCATTTTTGTGGTCATTTCCTCCAACTGGGGTCGTTTCCTAGGCGAAAGGAGTCTTAAGGGGTCTTGAGGGTTCATTTCCCTAGAAAAATTTCGCAAATAATTTTTATGAAACAAAAAAATCTTATTTTTTTATATTTGTTGACCGACCGGGAAGGGTTTATGTTATGTTCATTTCACATTTCATTTTTTGTTTTCTCCTTTGCTGAACATTTCATGTTATTTCAATATTCAATATTCAATTTTCATAGTTTGAAGTGGAACATCAATATGGTTTAAAGTTTAAAACTTTAAACATTTATAATTTTATAATTTATTTTCATTGTGCATTGTTAGTAAGTTAGTAGACTAGTAGTTACAATGTACACTTACAAACTTACATGTATGATATATGATGATAATTTATATGATAATGATATCAATGATCATGCTTTTCGTTTTAAATTGGTTTTAGTTATATGATTCATCGAATTATATTTTATATTTATAAGTTTTTAGGACCCCGACATCCCCCCACATTTCCTAAAAATTGGTGGGGAGCTTTTGCATACGTTGTTCCTGCGTATCCCCGCTCCCTCGCCTCCTCATCCCGGAAACTTGGTGGAATATTGGTTGAGGGAGAAAGGACGGGCTTATGAACAAGTTTCTCAATCCCTATAATCCTTGGGAAAATTAGATTCCCAAATGGTCCTTGACAAATAGTCTTTATTGAGAAGTGGGACCACACGGGGCCATGTGGACCCAGCCCAGGTTTGGGGATGGAATGTAGCAACCAATGATGTTCCTATCCTAGATAAGGTGAGGGGAAAGGACCAAAAAAGAATGCTTTCTTCAAAAGGTTGAATTGATCATATTGAGCTCTAGCCTTGGGGATGCGTAAGCACAATTCGATCCTAAAGCTAGTGCTTGAGATTCCCGGAGATTCCACTGTTAGAATTGCCTCAAATTTGGAGAGGGAGGGGACCCACTAGCGCAATAGCCTATACGAGATCGATTTTTTTCCTTGGGTCAATTCTCGGGAAATTGTGCCCTAGGTAACCTAATGGGGCTAGACTTAGGGAAAAAAGGGAAAATGGTTAAAAGAGGGTTGAAATGATCACCCTTTTTTAGGGATCAGTGCCTAGTTCACTTGGGGATATGGAGTCAAGGATAATGATGAGTAAGAACTTGGTTTCTTAATCAAGGAGGCCCAGAAAGTCAACTTCATCCAATGTTGAGAGAAAGAAAAAAAGTGACCTTTAAGCATTTATACTTCAAAGCAAATGATGAAAGCTTCTCGAGATAAATAAATCTCTATGACATTTCATTCATATAGCATTGGCCCATACATTAAATTAGCTAAAACATGCTCAATTCCACATTTCGATAATGCATCAACTAGCCCTAATTTTAGCAGTATGTAGCAACAAGAATAATAACATCAAAATTTACTTACAACGTTATAGAGTATATCCAAACAACATTTTATTTTCTCAATAAAGCTCCAAGACAATAGAAATAGCCCATATCCATACATCAAAATTCATCCATCTCCAAAAATATCCAGAAAGGAAGAAGTGCGAAAATTCATTATGATTAGAGAGATCCCAAGTCAAGTGATGATACAAATGAAGGCTTCTAACATCAATATATAGCCTCCTAAGGAGTTCGAATTAGCCTATGGGCCCCTAATGATAAAATAATGTGCAAATAATAACCCCTAATGGTGACAAGCCCACCATACTAGCTCATAATGTAAAAACAAGCCTCACAAGGGGCCAAATAATGATGTATGCATGTCGTAGGGCCCTCCAAAGGCTCAATAACATCCTGAAGTGCCATATTGAGGAATAAATTCCTTGGAATATGATGGACAAGGGGGTGGCCCCTTGTTCTCCAAGTAGTAGACTTGTGGTGCTCTCAGTGGGTCTGAGGGCACATCAATGACCCCATGGGTCTCCATATGAATCAGAGATGTCTGTAGATCCTCTGCAATGGTCCAGGTGGTGGAATGAATGCTGCCATGACATCATACAAGTGTTGGGACACCTGCCAAGAGTGTGGGGCTCTTGTGGGGGCCTGTTGGGCATAGTGTACCAATCATGTCACCATCGTCCCAAAAGTGGATCGCTAGTAGGCTCTGAACATCCATGAAGATCTGTGGAGTGTTTTCTGTTGTTGTGGAAGCCCATGGCTCTCTATGCACACCCTACATGTGCCAATGTGGACCTCTAGGGGTCAGGATCCCATATAGGGAAGCCAAACCCAAATGGAAACCACCTGCAATCCTGCATAAGATCCAATGTGTCCCCTAGGCTTCCAGTACAATCAGTCATTAGAATAATTGGATAAAGGAGCTTACAAACCATGGATAACAAAGTGGGAACTTCATAATGGCATGCCCTTCCGTAGTGGGCTTTGGCATGTGCTAGTGTATCCAAACTCCAAGGGGGGTTAGCCAAGTACCTTATTAGGTGGTTTCAGCCTTTAGAGGGGATAGTATGTCCAAGGTACACCCTTCTAATGGGGGTGGCAAGTGACAAATAGGTGAGATGGAATAGGGAATGAGAGGGGCAACCCTGGGCCACATAATGGGGCATAGGGGTAGCTAGATAAGGGGAAGCCCACACCTGGGTATATAATGTATAGGAGGGAGCAGTCGTGGTACATGAGGTGCCCCGGCCTTGATTTTTCCACCCTTCTTTATATGCCTTTTGTCTTTCATGAATTTTCTTTAATTAACTGCTCCAGCCTCAAAGGACTAGAGCATGGTGTGTATAATATAATAATGATTACCACTTTTGAGGTAAGGCGATTCATTGCCCTCCAGGGGTAGGGACAATCATGGGTTCTTGAATGATAGAGGAGACTCATATAAGGCCTATCGAACCAAGGTGATGGCCACGGATGGGGTAGAGCTCATGTGTCAGTTTTTGCCCACATTCTAATTATTTTTTCCCATCCATATTTTGCATTTTGTGGTACAATTTCCTTTTAAATGTGGCCAATTATGCTTTTTCTTCTTTTTTTAGTTGCTTCAACCTCCAGGGCATCATTCTATGTCTGGCCCAATGTGGGAGTAAAGGGGATAGGGAGGCTAGCCCTATGTGGACCCAGAATGGGAATGTGAACCCAAGTGGGAGAAATGATGAATGGGGTATAGTGAGTGGAAAGAGAGTAGTATGTGCGGGTAAAGGAGCGGGACCACGCACCCAAAGTTGGGTTTTCCCAAGTAGTACCATCCTAGAACCAAATGGCCAATAAAGGAGATCCCACGGGACTAAGATCCAAGGGTAACAACCAAAAGAGATCAAAGAGACAAGAGTACAAACTAAACCTACTCTTTCCGCCAAATCCCCCCATCAATCCATACCTAGAGGTATCCATGTTAAGTAAACTCACTACTGAATTATCAAATGAAAAGACATACCTTTAGATTCGGGAGGCCCACCTTCAAACATACGATCAATACAGGTGGGTGAGAAACCACATGGTTGGCTCAAGTGCTAGAGAAAATGCACAACGAACTAGTAGTAGGCACCAAGGGGCTATTGGCCGCCCGTTGAGGCTCATCATGGAGAAAAAGATCTCCTGGGGATATCACCCACAAGGTGGTGGGTAACATCTGGCTCCAACTGGGACGTGATCTCTCGTAGAAGTGGTCGAGGTTGCTCGAACGGGAGGTCACAAGAACTCCATCAATCTCTTGGTCACCGTAGACCTGTTATCTGCATATGTCAAAGTTCAAAGCCATGGCATAGCATGTTTTTCACGATCCCTGATGATCACCCATGCTTAATGTTAGCCCATAAACTAATAAAATATGCAAATCATATATATATGCAATCTAATCTATCATGAGAAACATCATATGCAGTTAGTTCTAATGCATAAATCATTATGCAATGCATCCTACTCTAACATGCATATGGTGATGTTAATACTAAGTGTAATCATAAAGCCAGTGCAACCAACATATCATCAATATGATTACTCATGTAGCAACCCCTAAATCGAATGTGGACATAGTCACATGGCAGATGAAGCGGGTGGGAGGTGGGAAAATATGATCTCCATTTGAGGTAGAGGGAGGTCCCTGAAGAAAGAAAACTGGTCATTATGGAGATTCAGGGCTCCCCTTCTAGGTACAAAATGGAGGAATGAATGATTACTCTCGAGAACTCCTCATTACAATCACTGCTTGCAATATCATGCTTTGAGGATATCATATGGTTTTGATGGGAGGGGAATGAAGGGTGAGAGAAAGAAGGAATGCAACGGATAGGTCTCTCAATGTGATGGTCACAGCGGGGAGGGGAAGACGCGGAGTGAACATAATCCTGAGGATGGGTCAAAGGGGATAAGTTATATTCAATGAAGGGTTCCTCCTTGACACCATATTCAGAAAAGGGAAAAGGGGCATGGTCACTCGAGGTGATACCAAAAGGGATGAGGGATGTACTTGAGAAAGACTCAAGGTGATGAACAAGAGGGAAAGGCAAAGGGGAGGGTGAAGTGTCATATTCAACAAACTTTCCTTCCCCACAACCTAAAGGCTCAAGTGATTTGAATGCATAATCATAAGGTGGGTGGGTAAGAGACTTGTTTCTTTCCTCATTATAAATATTAAAGATTGGGCCTTCGTTAAAAGGAGAGTCAAAGATTGGGCTTTCATTAAAAGGAGAGTCAATCACTTCCATCAAAGGTTGTCCTTCTTTATGCAAGGGAAAGTAACAATTATCCTTCCCAAGGGTATCAATGGGTATGTCATTATAAATAGTGCCTAAGGGGAAGGGAAGACCAATCGCATCCTCATCCTCCTTGTCGGTGTCATAAATGGGAGCACAATCAAATTGAGGACCAACAATTTCCCATTTCTCCCTTTCAATGCAGAAATAATCTTCAATGTCATTTTTCAAGGGGCTAATGGGGTCATCTCTCTCAAGGTTTTCAAAAGAGGATTCATCGGGAGTAATATCCTTGAGAAAGGTAGGGTTGGTCTCAATAATTCATTCTTCCCAACACAGGTGTTGTAATATTCCTAATTAGCCATGGCTAATTGGAATATTCAATTTTGCTCAATTTTGCCTTCTATAGTTATTTAGAAATAAAAAGGTGAGGAAAGGGGGACATAACTCACTTTTTGAATAAAGTCACTCCCTAGTATTACAACATTGTAACTTAAAAGGGGAGCCAAGGGGGGCCAAAGGACCATGTAGAGAGGGGGCCCACATAGACACTTGGAGGGACTGCGCAGATGAAGAAGGAGTACGTGGCAAGAGAGAGGCTACGTTGGAGGAGGTGAGCCTTAGGGTTTTGAGAGAGGCCAACGCTATAAGGGAGAGAGGAGCCTCCTCATTTTGGAGCATTCGATTATGTTGCATTTGAGCTAGTCACTTTGACTTAGAGCACGTTGGTTGTTTAGCCTGTTTGCAGCACTGTTTAGTGCATCAAGTGTCTCCGTTCGGAGATCTCACCCTTAGCCCCGAGGAACTTCGAGTGCATGCTCGGGCAAGGTAGTTTCAGCAGTATTTTGCAGGAGGATCGATTTCTGGAGTTGAGGACGAACTGAGCATTTTGATGACTACGCAGTCTTAAGAGGGGAGGACAAAGTCTCTTTTGGTAGGAGCTCCGGACTGGGTTTGTGTGGAGGATTTGAACTTGCAGATTGAGCAAGGGATCAGCGCTTGCATATTGGAGGATTTTGGCAGAGTTTCGGGTAGAGTTTTGGAGGATTCTCTTTAGGAGCAGCGCAGAGCCTTGAGGGATAGCGTAGATCCTCAAGGGGGTGATTTTCGGGGGTCAACTATTTTAGAAAAGCTTTCTGGGCTTTTGTGGGTTTATTGAGCAAAGGTTGATTCCAGAGTTTCAACATTTTCTAAGGAGGGGAACAGCCCCAAATCCTCACTTGATTCCAGCAGTAGTAGCAGCACAGCAGTTCTCCGGCAGCTTGGACGCAGTTCAAAGAGAGGACATTTCCTTACTATTCTAAGTGCATTTCTTCACTTACCTTGTGCAAGTCGAGGTGCTATCTTTCTGATCACCTCTTGTACTCTTTCCATTACTCAGTATAATAAAATGGCTTAGCATTTCTCTCTGCATTTCTCGAGTATCTGCTTATATTCCATGTATACATTATTGTATGTTGCACTACTGCTATTTTTATCTCTTTGATCTTCTCGGCTATTATACCACTTGTGTATGTTTTTCTCCTATACTCTTAGATAGAGTCTGGAAGGGGCCAGGTAGCCTCCAGATCTCGTATTCTTTTCAGAGGCGACATATCTGGTAAATGCCCTCCCAGTCCATATCTGGTTGGAGTTTGCTTGTGTTTGAGGGATATTCCTGATAAGAGATATTACAGTGGTATCAGATCATAGATCTGGCTCAGCCTGTGGAGCTAGCAGTCTATGACACTGAGGGAGAAGCCCTACATCTGTTACAGAGGTAGGAAATACAGAGATATTGAGCGTAGGTTGGAGAACACCTACGGAGAGGGAGACTGTGTTCGGGTGGTGGACACAGAACAAGAGGAGCCTGTGGTGAACACAGAATAGGAGGAGCCTGTGGTGAACACAGAACAGGAGGAGCCTGTGGTGGACGCAGAGCAGGAAGATCCGATGGCAGATGAGGATGGAAAGAGATTTGCGGACATGCTCCTCAAATCAGTGCAGGATCTGTCGAGGCAAATCGAGGTGACAGGGCAGAGATTCACGGCGTTCGAGGCTAAACAGCATGAGAACCCACGGGTTTTCCAGGTTGGTGAGGGATCGGGTACATCCTACCATTTGCCAGAGCAAGGTGCCACTCGACGTGATACTACTCAACAGAAGGCTTCACATGCCCCTACACGCTCTACCATGCCCACTTTCCTAGGAGCAGACACGGGGGCCGAAGCACAACAGGAGGTAGAGCCCAATCATATGGGCAATTATTTTGCGGAGTACCAGGCCTATGGGCAGGAGTTCAGGGATGCTCTCTCATTCAGAGACTTTGTTCAGCTCTAGCGGGATAGTAGACCCCGCGACCATCATAGAGGATACCAGAATTTTCATGATGGAGACACCCACCGCACAACTAGTAGATTCCACTTGCCTATGTTTGATGGCTCATCAAACAGTTCGCAAAGTCTTGGGTGGAGAAGCTAGACATCTATTTCCAGCTTAACCAGATGTCGAAGACAGAGGCCATCAAGGTGGCGAAATTACATTTGGATGGTGAGGCCCAGGACTGGTGGTTCCATGGGTTGGTTACACTCGGACACTCCACAGTGACGGCATATGCCGAGTTCACCAGGAGACTAATAGAGAGGTTTGATCGGAGGGATCCGGAACAGCACTTTGTTGAGTTGACGAGGCTCAAACAAACCAGGAACCCAGAGACCTACATTGCAAACTTCTTGAGGGTTTCAGTGATGGTGTCGATCTATCCGCGGCACAGAGGATCTACATGTTTGTTGAAGGATTAACAGAGCCACTTCGGGGTCTAGTCAAATCCACTAGACCAGCCATACTCCAGGATGCTATTAGCAGGACCTGGGACTTATAGCATGCCTTACCCAGGACCCGGACACCTTACCCCCAGAGATAGGCTTTCCAGCCTAAGGGGAAGGATGTGAGGATTCCGCCTCCAAAGGGGAATCCAGGACGAGCACAGATTGATGATGATGCCAGGAGGGAGCTGAAGAAGAAGCGGTTGTGCTTTACCTGTCAGGAGCCGTGGGCACCGGGACATAGATGTGCTGCTGGCAAAGCACATTTTATTGAGGTCTTCTCCGAGAGCAGCGGGGAAGAGGATGAGGAGGATGATGTGGAGGTAGGAGATAATTATGTCGTGCAAGATCCTTTGCCACCTCCACCACCAGCAGCAGGTGGTGCAGCTTTTGCACCTACCAGAGAGGCCCTTGCAGCATTGTGAGGAGTTCCCAAGTATTTGACGCTATGCGTACGGGGGACAATACGTGGCCAGCGAGTATCAATTTTGGTTGACAGTGGGGCAACCCACAACTTCATCGATGCACAGATGGTTGAGCGGAGAGGTATACAAACAAAGAGCTTCGATGGCTTTTTAGTTTTGGTCCCAGGAGATCAAACCATGGTGTGTGCTCATTATGTTCCACACTGGTCAAATCGAGCTATCATTATTCTAGCGTTACCTGGATATTTTGCCCGATCTATTTATAATGCATAGCAAGATCTACTCATTCAACTTGTCCTGACGATGAACCACACTGGTTGGTTCGAAACGCGTCGACAAAAGTATCTCTTATGATTTTCGTCGAAGATTCTTCTATTAATTGATATGGATCACAGAAGCCTAAATTCAATAATGTTCCAGAGTTATCAGTAACGATGGGCACCTACACACTGACTGAACACTTTTTTGTGGTCGATATTCCAGACACCAACATGATACAGGGTGTTCAGTGGCTTATCACTCTAGGGAAGGTCACGACAAATTGGAAGGCCCTAGAGACGGAGTGGGATGATGAGAAGACAGGGAGGCATGACAATATACGGGGCAGCACACATATCCGCCTCAGACTGTTTCAGCTCATCGGATGGCAGCAGTCTTCCGGAAGGGAGACGTAGAGTGGGCAGTAGAGTTGCGTGCATCAGAGGCAGGGACTACAGGGCAGACGGTGCACCTAGAGATACAATCCATCCTTGACTAGTATGCCACAGTGTTTGGGAAGATTCCGCCAGGACAGCCACCGGACTGGGGGTTTGAGCACACCATTGAGCTTGAGCAGGGCATACAGGCAGTGATTACTATCCCCTATAGGCATCCCAAGGCCTTGTTGAGATTGCAACAAGATGATGGAGCTTAGTGAAAAGAGTCGCCTTCACTAAGTGGGCCCGCAGGCTATTTTTGGCGCAAGTCTATTTTTAGACTATGTCTATTTTTAGACATATGGATCATGTCTATGTTTATGGATGATTGATCAAGTTGGGAAAATAGATGGACTTCTATTTTTGATGAAAGTGTGAGTGATCACAGTGTGAGTGATCAAGTCTATTTTTAGACTGGCTGTCAAAAATAGAAAAGTCAAATATTATTATCTCACAATAATATTTGGACTATAAACTTAATCTTATTCTCTTGGAGCACTTCAGTTTGAGCTACGGAAGTGGCACATGCAGCTGTCAGAAGGAAATTCGTTTTTCTTATGAGTCAGTTGAGTTGTTGCATGCATGACTTCAGTTAGAACTCAAGTGAGTTGAGTTTAGTGGACTGGAGGTACAGTTGATGGAGTTGTGTTCAGTTTAACTTAGTTAAACTGGTTGTAGTTAGTCTAACTGCAGATAGACTAATGATGAGTTGTTAAACTAATTATTAACTCATAATACAACTAAAGAATACATCAGTTAACTCAGTTGCATGTCAGTGCATGTTCAGTTCAACAGGGACAGGTGGTAGAGAATCAGATTGCTATCAGTTGTGACTATAGTTGTGCACCAGATCTTGCACAATCAAAGGATTGAGTATGCCAATGAGTTTGCTCACGTATTTGGCCCGCATTTTAGCCTTTTCTCACGTCCACAAAGAGTGAGTGACTATTTTGCAGGTGAAAATCGAGTTTGGGAAGCAATTCTCATCAATTCTTGAGCAGGTATTGAGCAGTGGAGGCAGGCAAGCAGCGGGGGAGATTTGGAGATCAAATCTGAGCTGTATTGTGTGTAACAGAGGTGGAGATACTTGTGAGAAGTATTATGCTGTGTAATGTTACATGACTCAATCAATATAATATACAGATAGTGTGGGGTTTTTAGCGAGATGCTTTCCCCGGGATACATACTGTGTTTATGAGTTTGATTGATGCTTCTATGTGTGCCTGTGAATGTTTCTGCTTCTGTAAATTGATGATCAACGTAGAGGAGATTATGTATTATACATGTTCCGCTTATAATTGTATGATCAGGATAATCTCTGTGAATATGTGTTAAATTATTCAAAATTTCTACATGGTATCAGAGCTAGATAATTGTAGAAAAAGTTTCTACATGGTATCGGAGCAGCTTGATTTGTAGAAGAGATTTTTACAGGATATCAAGCGAGGGTTGATCGGAAGCAGTTGAGTTGGTTGCTGGTGGAATTCGAATTTGCAGCAGTGTTGTTGAAAATGTCTTTCAACGGATTGCAAATGTTATTCCAAAGCAAGAGCGACTTGGCGCTCAAGGATAAACTCAGTAACAATAAAGGTGAGAATGGATCTTCATCAAAGGTAGCTGATGAAGAGAATTGTGCTTTGGCTGCCAAAGCAAAGAAAGGGAAGAGCAAGAAAGCTTCTCAGTCTGGTGCGAAAGGCAAGAAGCAGGATATGTCCAAGGTGAAGTGTTTTCACTGTCACCAGCATGGACACTATGCCACAAATTGTCCGCAGAAGAAGAAGAACAAGCAAGCTGCTGGATCTGCAGGGGGAGAGGCTTTAGCTTCTCAGTTTGAGCTTGATTTTTCATTGATCGCATGCTTGGTTTCAAGTGTGATGGGATCAGTGTGGTTCCTGGACAGTGGTGCGTCTTTTCACATGACGGGAGATAGAGATTTGTTCTCTGATCTGGAGGACAAAGATCTTGGAGTGCACATCGAGATGGGCGATGATGGTAGATACAGTGCGACCGGTATCGGTACCATTTCCTTTGAGAGGGAGTCTGGTAAACCCTTTGTATTGAAGGAAGTCATGCATGTTCCAGGATTGAAGAAGAATCTCATCTCAGTGGCGATGTTAGAAGACAAGGGGTATGATGTTGTTTTCAGCGAGGGAAAGGCCTTCCTGCGCAGCAAGACAACTGGTGAGACCCGGAAGATAGGGGTTCGAGTGAGGAACCTTTATCAGTTGCATGTAGATGGATGCGCAGCAATGGCAGGCAAGGCAGAAGGATTGGTGAGCCGAGATGATGGCGAGTTGTGGCACAGGAGATTGGGTCACCTTCACCATGGAGCCTTGAAGATACTGCAGCAGATCACTACAGGGCTTCCTAAAGGCACACTTGCGCAGTCAGATCAATGCAAGGGGTGTACTTTGGGGAAGTTTGTGAAAGCCACCTTTCACGAGAAGGATAGTCGCGCCACGACGATCCTTGAGAGAATTCACACAGACGTGTGTGGACCTTTCTCAGTTGCTTCGACAGCAAAACACAGGTATTATGTGAATTTTGTTGATGATTTCTCTCGTAAGTGCTGGATCTTCTTCATGCAGAAGAAGAGCGAGACATATTCAAAGTTCTGTGAATTCAAAGCACTGGTCGAGAAGGAGTCGGGGAAGAAGGTGAAGGCTCTTAGGAGCGATAATGGTGGTGAATACATCTCGGACGAGTTCAAGGATTTCTGCAAGGCAGAAGGGATTCGTAGAGAGCTCATAGCTCCCCATAACCCACAGCAGAACGGGGTAGCTGAGCGGAAGAACAGAACGATTGTGGGTGCTGCACGGGCAATGTTGCATGATCAGGGCCTACCCCTTCACTTGTGGGCGGAAGCATGCAATACAGCAGTTTATGTGCAGAACCGTTGTCCTCATAGGATACTTGGCATGAGTACACCCGAGGAGGCTTATTCTGGTAAGAAGCCTGATCTTTCTCATTTGAGGATTTTTGGTGCTAACGTTTACATGCATGTGACGAAGGATGCCAGAAAGAAGTTGGAGCCGACTGCAGAGGTTGGGATATTTGTGGGGTACACTGATACGCCCCACAACTATCGTGTGTATTTGCCAGATAGTGGTAAAACTGTTGTGCGACGGGATATAAAATTTCAGGAGGAGAAAGCCATGAAGTGTTCGCTTGAGAGGGAGCTACACTTGCATGCAAATGAGGAGCTATTAGTTCCTAAGGATGAGCTTCAGGACGTGGATCAGCCACAGGACGAGGTTCATGGAGTGGAAGAGACCACTCATGCAGCGCCAACCATCAGAGGGCGAAAGCGCTTGACAGAAGCTGAGCGACTGGCTCAAGATGCAGAGAAAGTTGTAGGACCACCTACAGCCCAACGCAGGCAGAGACAGTCACCTGATCGGTACACTGGATACATGGCTCTTATGAGCAAGTGTGTTGTGACTGAGCCATCCTCTTTCGAGGAAGCTGTGGAGGATCCCGCATGGGTAGACGCCATGGTGGAAGAGTATGATTCTATTGTCAGAAACAGTGCATGGGAGATTGTTCCTAGACCGGAAGGGAAATCAGTGGTGGGTTCGAGATGGATCTACAAAGTTAAGCAGGCAGCTGACGGGAGTGTGGAGAAGTACAAGGCAAGATTTGTTGCCCGAGGCTTTTCACAGATTGAGGGGATCGATTATGAGGAGACCTTTGCACCTGTCGCAAGGTATTCTTCCATACGGACGATTCTTGCTCTCTCAGCGCAGATGGGATGGCACATTCATCAGATGGATGTGAAGACTGCGTTCCTCAACGGAGTCATTGAGGAGGAGGTGTACATTGAGCAACCCGAAGGCTTTGAAGTCTTCAGCAGCGAGTCGCATGTGTGCAGGCTCAAGAGAGCGCTGTATGGGTTGAAGCAAGCACCACGTGCTTGGTACACACGGATAGACAGCTATTTCACAGGACTTGGATTCTCCAAGAGCGAGGCGGATCCGAACCTATACCAGATTGTGGTGGAGGGTAAGTTGCTTATCATTGTACTGTATGTTGATGATTTGATTCTAACGGGTGATGAGCTGTTGATACTGTCATGCAAGAAGGATCTTGCTACAGAGTTTGAGATGAAGGACTTGGGCCTCCTTCACTATTTCCTAGGATTGGAAATATGGCAGCGCAGTGGTGGACTGTTTGTTTCTCAGGGCAAGTATGCTCGGGAGATACTGGAGAAGTTCAACATGCATGGCTGCAACCCTGTTGATACTCCTCTTCCTGGAGGTTGGAGGAAGGAGGATGCCACTTCGGGAGAAGAAGTGGATGCCACTGTTTATCGACAGTTGGTGGGGTCGCTGATGTATTTGGTCAATACACGACCTGATATATGCTATGCAGTTAACCAGCTTTCACAAGCTATGGTTAAGCCTACCAAGCTCTTCTGGAAGGCGGGCAAGCATGTATTGCGCTACTTGAGAGGCACATCGGGATATGGTTTGTGGTACAGACAGGAGGATGAGGTGAAGCTATGTGGCTTCACGGATGCAGATTGGGCAGGGAGCCCAACAGACAGAAAGAGCACATCAGGAGGGGTCTTCAGTATCGGATCGACAGCAGTTTCTTGGTACAGCAGGAAGCAGAGATCCGTGGCACTCAGTTCAGCGGAGGCCGAGTATATGGCAGCAAGTTTGGCTGCATGCGAGGCTATATGGATGAGGAAGATCCTGGTTGGTTTGTTCGGTTCTCATTTGGATCCTACTGTGATTTACTGTGATAACCAGAGTTGCATTAAACTCTCGGCTAATCCTGTATTTCATGATAGATCTAAACATATTGACATCAGGTACCATCATATCAGAGATTGTGTGCAGCGGAGGATCATGTTACTTTCGTACATTCCAACGGAGGATCAGGATGCTGATATTCTGACGAAGGCTCTCACCAGGAGCAAATTCGAGTACCACCGAGGCAGGATAGGGGTTGCTGATAATCCATATCTTGTCGAGAGGGAGTGTTGAGATTGCAACAAGATGATGGAGCTTAGTGAAAAGAGTCGCCTTCACTAAGTGGGCCCGCAGGCTATTTTTGGCGCAAGTCTATTTTTAGACTATGTCTATTTTTAGACATATGGATCATGTCTATGTTTATGGATGATTGATCAAGTTGGGAAAATAGATGGACTTCTATTTTTGATGAAAGTGTGAGTGATCACAGTGTGAGTGATCAAGTCTATTTTTAGACTGGCTGTCAAAAATAGAAAAGTCAAATATTATTATCTCACAATAATATTTGGACTATAAACTTAATCTTATTCTCTTGGAGCACTTCAGTTTGAGCTACGGAAGTGGCACATGCAGCTGTCAGAAGGAAATTCGTTTTTCTTATGAGTCAGTTGAGTTGTTGCATGCATGACTTCAGTTAGAACTCAAGTGAGTTGAGTTTAGTGGACTGGAGGTACAGTTGATGGAGTTGTGTTCAGTTTAACTTAGTTAAACTGGTTGTAGTTAGTCTAACTGCAGATAGACTAATGATGAGTTGTTAAACTAATTATTAACTCATAATACAACTAAAGAATACATCAGTTAACTCAGTTGCATGTCAGTGCATGTTCAGTTCAACAGGGACAGGTGGTAGAGAATCAGATTGCTATCAGTTGTGACTATAGTTGTGCACCAGATCTTGCACAATCAAAGGATTGAGTATGCCAATGAGTTTGCTCACGTATTTGGCCCGCATTTTAGCCTTTGCTCACGTCCACAAAGAGTGAGTGACTATTTTGCAGGTGAAAATCGAGTTTGGGAAGCAATTCTCATCAGTTCTTGAGCAGGTATTGAGCAGTGGAGGCAGGCAAGCAGCGGGGGAGATTTGGAGATCAAATCTGAGCTGTATTGTGTGTAACAGAGGTGGAGATACTTGTGAGAAGTATTATGCTGTGTAATGTTACATGACTCAATCAATATAATATACAGATAGTGTGGGTTTTTTAGCGAGATGCTTTCCCCGGGATACATACTGTGTTTATGAGTTTGATTGATGCTTCTATGTGTGCCTGTGAATGTTTCTGCTTCTGTAAATTGATGATCAACGTAGAGGAGATTATGTATTATACATGTTCCGCTTATAATTGTATGATCAGGATAATCTCTGTGAATATGTGTTAAATTATTCAAAATTTCTACAGGCCTATCGGGATGAGATTGAGCGGGCCATTCAAGAGTTGCTGGCTCTTGGGCACATTCGGCTGAGCACGAGTCCTTTTGCTTCTTTCGTGGTGTTGGTGAAGAAGAAGGATGGCACATTGACGATGTGCATTGACTACAGGGCCCTGAACAAGAAGACCCTGAAGAACAGGTACCCCATACCCAGGATCGATGAGTTGATGGATGAGTTGAGAGGAGCACGATTCTTCTCAAAGATTGATTTGAGGGAGCGGGACATTCCCAAGACCGCCTTCAGGTGTCACTTTGGGCACTTTGAGTTTTTGGTGATGCCCTTCGGGCTAACCAACGCCCCAGCTACATTCCAGTCCTGCATGAATCACATCTTCCGCAGTCACTTAAGGAAGTTTGTGTTGGTGTTCTTTGATGATATTCTCATTTACAGCAGGACTTGGGAGGAGCATCTCCAGCACATTGAGGCAGTGTTGCACATCTTGGAGGAGCAGCAATTCTATGCCAAGCTCTCCAAGTGTGAGTTTGGGTTGACGGAGATGTTGTACTTGGGACACATCATAGGAATTGACGGAGTGAGAGTCCACGAGGAGAAGATCAGGGCCATCAGAGATTGGCCGGAGCCGAGGAACGTGACAGAACTTCGGGGATTCATTGGCATTTGTACTTACCACCGGAAGTTCGTCAAGAGTTTCTCACAGCTTGATGCACCCCTAACAGATCTGACGAGGAAGGGGGCATTCAATTGGTCGGATATAGCGCAGCGAGCCTTTGATAGGCTCAAGAAGGTTATGAGCAGCCGCTTAGTGCCTGTATTGCCGGATTTTTCGCAGCCATTTGTTTTGGAGTGTGATGCGTCGGGAGAGGGGATCGGCGTAGTGTTGATGCAGGGAGGTCACCCTATAGCCTTTGAGAGCCACAAGCTCCTTCCGCATGAGAGGTTGTACTCTATATACGACAAGGAGATGCTGGCCATAATGCATGCATTGGCCAAATTCCAACAGTATTTAGTGGGTAACATGTTCAGGGTGAGGACTGATCACAACAGCCTCAGGTTCTTTTTGGAGCAAAAACAGCTACAGGAGAGGCAGCAGAAGTGGATCAGTAAGATCCAAGCATATGAATTTGACATTGAGAATGTCAAGGGTAAGAACAGCGTGGTAGAAGATGCCCTTTCATGTAGACGAGCCATGTTGTCTCTTATGAGCTTAGACACAGACTGGAGGGCTCAACTCTTAGCAGAGTACTCCAAGGACATATTTGCATGTGAGGTTCTAGATGGAGAGGTGGCGGATGACAAGTACAGGGTAGTCGATGAGATCATCTACTATAGGGACCGAATCTTCTTGACTGAGGGATCTCAGCTCAAGAAGAAGATACTTCAGGCATCACATGATTCACCATTGGCCGGCCATCAGGGGTTTACCAAAACCTACAGGGCCATTAGAGAGAGGTTCTCATGGAAGGGCCTCAAGGAGGACGTACTCCAGCATATCCAGGAGTGCGATATTTGCCAGAGGAACAAGGGGGAGATGAGCCATCCCGCAGGATTATTGCAGCCTCTTCCCATTTCGGAGGGGAAATGGGAGAGTATTTCGATGGACTTCATCACAGGGTTGCCCATGGTGCAAGGCAAGGATTGTATCTTTGTTGTCATTGATCGACTAACAAAGTACGCACACTTTTTCGCCATATCCGCACACTACACAGCAGCGTAGGTGGCCGAGCTGTTCTTCAGAAAGGTCTTCAGGCTACATGGTCTTCCTAAGACCATCATCAGTGACAGGGACAGCCGTTTCATGGGCGGGTTTTGGCAGGAACTTTTCCGGTTGGTAGGGACGGAGTTGACACCGAGTACCATTATCACCCACAGACGGACGGGCAGACAGAGATAGTTAACAAGTGGCTAGAGGGCTACTTGCGTAACTATGTCAGTGGGTAGCAGCGAGCATGGCTGAAGTGGCTGCATCTGGGGGAGTACTGCTACAACACTACACATCACATGTCCATTGGTATGTCACCATTCTATGCTTTGTATGGATATCATCCTTTATCTTTTGTTGACGTGATGTTTGGTGCTAGCAAGGCTCCGAGAGCCAAGATTTGGATCCAAGAGAGTCAGGATATCCTCCGAGCTCTCAAGGATAATATGGCTACAGCGCAGAACCAGCAGAAGCTGTATGCTAACAGGGGTCGGGTGGAGAGACAGTTTGAGGTAGGGGACTTGGTCTACCTACGATTACATCCATACCGACAGTCGTCACTGAAGCAGAAGGGAGTTGATAAGCTCAAGCCCCACTTTTATGGGCCATACAGGGTGATACGCAGGATTGGACAGGTTGCGTATGAATTGGAGCTGCCCCAAGGCAACAAGATTCATAACGTTTTTCATGTATCATGCCTAAAGAAGGCATTGGGGCAGGAAGTGACAGTGACAGATGAGCTACCACCCACGGATGATGAGGGGCATTTGGTGTTGCAGTCAGAGGCTATTATTGATATCAGGGAGAGGTGGCTGCGGAGCAGGATGGTCCGGGAAATGTTGGTGAGGTGGAAGAATTTACCGGATGAGGATGCCACTTGGGAGAGTGAGAAAATTTTGCAGCATCCATCACTTCAGTTGCTTGAGGACAAGCAACATTTTGTCGGGGGAGACTGTAATATTCCTAATTAGCCATGGCTAATTGGAATATTCAATTTTGCTCAATTTTGCCTTCTATAGTTATTTATAAATAAAAAGGTGAGGAAAGGGGGACATAATTCACTTTTTGAATAAAGTCACTCCCTAGTAGCACAACGTTGTAACTTAAAAGGGGAGCCAAGGGGAGCCAAAGGACCATGTAGAGAGGGGGCACACGTAGACACTTGGATGGACTACGCAGATGGAGGAGGAGTATGTGGCAAGAGAGAGGCTATGTTGGAGGAGGTGGGCCTTAGGGTTTTGAGAGAGGCCAACGGTATAAAGGAGAGAGGAGCCTCCTCATTTTGGAGCATTCGATTATGTTGCATTTGAGCTAGTCACTTCGACTTAGAGCACGTTCGCTGTTTAGCCTGTCTGCAGCACTGTTCAGTGCATCGAGTGTCTCCGTTCAGAGATCTCACCCTTAGCCCTGGGGGACTTCGAGTGCCTGCTCGGGAAAGGTAGTTTCAGCAGTATTTTGCAGGAGGAGCGATTTCTAGAGTTGAGGAGGAACTGAGCATTTTGATGACTGCGCAATCTTGAGAGGGGACGATGCAGTCTCTTTTGGTAGGAGCTCTGGACTGGATTTGTGTGGAGGATTTGAACTTGGAGATTGAGCAAGGGATCAGCCCTTGCATATTGGAGGATTTTGGTAGAGTTTTGGGTAGAGTTTTGGAGGATTCTCTTCAGGAGTAGCGCAGAGCCTTGAGGGATAGCGTAGATCCTCAAGTGGGTGATTTTTGGGGGTCAACTATTTTAGAAAAGCTTTCTGGGTTTTTCTGGGTTTATTGAGCAGAGGTTGATTCTAGAGTTTCAGCATTTTCTAAGGAGGGGAATAGCCCCAAATCCTCACTTGATTACAACAGTAACAGCAGCACATCAGTTCTCCGGCAGCTTGGACACAGTTCAGAGAGAGGCCATTTCCTTACTATTCTGAGTGCATTTCTTCACTTGCCTTGTGCAAGTCGAGGTGCTATCTTTCTGATCACCTCTTGTACTCTTTCCATTACTCAGTATAATAAAATGGCTTAGCATTTCTCTCTGCATTTCTCGAGTATCTGCTTATATTCCATGTATACATTATTGTATGTTGCATTATTTTTATTTTTATCTCTTTGAGCTTCCCGGCTATTATACCACTTGTGTGTGTTTTTCTCCTATACTCTTAGACAGAGTCTGGAAGTGGCTAGTTAGCCTCCAGATCTCGTCCTCTTTTCAGAGGCGACATATTTGGTAAATGCCCTCCCAGTCCATCTCTGGTTGGAGTTTGCTTGTGTTTGAGGGATATTCCTTATAAGGGATATTACAGGTGTCCTCAAAATCATCTTGCCTGTCTTTCAGTCCCCACGAGTGCTCACCTTCCTACTCATCACCGAGGTCCTTGAGGTCATCTTCATCTAGGTTGGTTGACAAGTGGGACCTCTGTTCTTCTCTCTTCTCTTGAAGAACAATGGTTAAGGTAT
Source organism: Pinus tabuliformis (assembly GCA_031772625.1). Taxonomy (NCBI): domain Eukaryota; kingdom Viridiplantae; phylum Streptophyta; class Pinopsida; order Pinales; family Pinaceae; genus Pinus; species Pinus tabuliformis. The sequence goes on along the minus strand of CM062805.1, from coordinate 885,388,639 downwards.
TTGTTACATTATTTTGGTAGTGTGCTTCTAGGAGGAGAGCATTACTAGGGTTCTCTTTATATTCACATTTCATCTTATGAAACTTCACTTCATCATATAAGCAAGAGAAAACTTCATTAGAATTATATTCCCTTATTACCTCCCTACATGACCTACTATATTCATCCATTCTTTCTTGCATGATTTGGAGGCTTGTGAGGTCCAACTATTCGTCATCCTTAGAGGAGGTATTCCTATTGTTATTGATGAGGTTATCCAGAGTATTCACAGCACAAGTTATGTGAGCAAGGTCACAGAGACGACTAGGATCCTCTTCATAAGAACGCCTTATTATGTCAAGTTGTACTTATTGCGACCTATAATACTTGATCATGAATTCCATATCCAAGCTCCCCAACATATCTTGAAAGGATTCTACATATTCTGAAACCTTCCTTTGCAGCTCTTGAATCTCTTGTTTATTGAGCTTTTCAAATATAGGATTGAGAGAAATCTCCACCATTTTGCATATTAAGATTATAATGGAGTCACCAGGGTGAATTGAGGTCCCTTGATAGATGCTTGCTTCATCCTACAAGCATTAACTTTGATGCTCAATGAAGAACTAGGGCTTCGTTCTTCCAGTGGAGTCGCCAATAATGATATGTCAATATGTCGTATGGGGAACAAAACACACGCTTCGTGTCCCCCACAACGGCGCCAGAAATGTTACCACTCAAACTAGCAGGGGGCCTAAAGGGGTTCCTAAAAGGGGAACTACTAGGTCAAGGGAAATTGTGGAGGCTTAGCCCACTGTCACCACGACTAAGTCTCCCTGCTCCTTACAGACTTTCACCGATGAGAGGAGTCCTAGTAGTGTAGGGATTCACTTGTAAAGCATATGTCAATGGACAGGTGAGAAGTGACCCTGAAAACCCTTTCCCAAGGATGGAGTGAAGAATGGAGATGCTTGCTTTTTAAGCAAGGGACTTGGTCCACCAAGGATAAGGGGTGAGGATTGGAGGGTTAAGGGAGAAAGGACAAGCTTCTGAACAAGTTTCATAATCCCTATAATCCTTGGGAAAAATGGATTCCCAAATGGTCCTTGACAAATAGTCTTTATTGAGAAGTGGGACCACACGGGGCCAAGTGGACCCGGCCCAGGTTCAGGGATGGAATGTAGCAACCAATGATGTTCATATCCTGGACAAGGTGAGGGGAAAAGACCAAATAATGATACTTTCTTCAAAAGGTTGAATTGATCCTATTGAGGTCTAGCCTTGGGGATGCCTAGGGACAATTCGATCCTAAAGCTAAGGCTTGAGATTCTTGAAGATTCCACCATTAGAATTGCCTCAAATTTGGAGGAGAGGGAGGGGACCCACCAGTGTAGTATCCTATAGGAGATCGAATTTTTTCCTTGGGTCAATTCCCAGGAAATTGATGCCCTAGGTGACCTAATGGGGCTAGACTTGGGGGGAAAGGGGAAAAGGGTTAAAAGAGGGTTGAAATGATCACCCTTTTTGAGGGATTAGTGCCTAGTTCACTTGGGGATATGGAGTGAAGGATAATGATGAGTAAGAACTTGGTTTCTTGATCAAGGAGGCCCAGAAATCAGCTTCATCCAATGTTGAAAAAAAGAAAAGAAAATTGACCTTCAAGCATTTATACTTCAAAGCAAATGATGAAATATTCTCAAGATAAATAAATCTCTAGTACATTTCATTCATATAACATTGGCCCATACATTAAATTAGCTAAAACATGCTCAATTCCACATCTCGATAATGCAACAATTAGCCCTAATTTTAGCAGTATGCAGAAACAAGAATAATAGCATCAAAATTTACTTACAACGTTATAGAGTATATCCAACGAACATTTTGTTTGCTTAATAAAGCTCCAAGACAAGAGAAATAGCCCAAATCCATACATCAAAATTCATCCATCTCCAAAAAAATCCACCAAGGAAGAAGTGCAAAAATTCTCTATGATTAGAGAGATCCCAAGTCAAGTGATGATACAAATGAATGTATCTAACATCAATATATAACCTCCTAAGGAGTTCGAATTAGCCTATGGGCACCTAATGATAAAATAATGTGCAAATAATAATCCCTAATGGTGACAAGCCCACCATACTAGCTCATAATTTAAAAACAAGCCTCACAAGGGGCCAAATAATGATGTATGCATGTTGTAGGGCCCTCCAAAGGCTCAATAACATCCTGAAGTGATATATTGAGGAATATATTCCTCGAAATGTGACGGACAAGGGTGTGGCCCCTTGTTCTCCAACTAGTGGTGCTCTCAGTGGGTCTGAGGGCACATCAATGAACCCATGGGTCTCCATATGAATCGGAGATGTCTGTAGATCCTTTGCAATGGTCCAGGTTGTGGAATGAACGCTGCCATGACATCATACAAGTGTAGGCACACCTGCCAAGAGTGTGGGGCTCTTGTGGGGGGCTGTTGAGCATAGTGTACCAATCATGTCACCATCATCCCAAAAGTGGATCACTAGTAGTCTCTGAACATCCATGAAGATTTGTGGAGTGTTGTATGATGCTGTGGAGGCCCATGGATCTCTATGCACACCCTACATGTGCCAATGTGGACCTCTGGGGTCAAGATCCCATATGGGGAAGCCAAACCCAAATGGAAACCACCTGCAATCCTGCATAAGATCCAATGCGTCCCCTAGGCTTCCAGTATAATCAGTCATTAGAATAATCGGATAAAGGAGCTTACAAACCATGGATAACAAAGTGGGCAATTCATAATGGCATGCCCTTCCGTAGTGGGCTTTGGCATGTGCTAGTGTCTCCAAAATCCAAAGGGGGTTAGCCAAGTACCTTATTAAGTGGTTTCAGCGTTTAGATGGGACAGTATGTCCAAGGTACACCTTTCTAATGGAGGTGGAAAGTGACAAATAGGTGACATGGAGTATGGAATGAGAGGGGCAGCGCTGGGCCACATAATGAGGCATAGAGGTAGCTAGATAAGGGGAAGCCCAAACCTGGGTATATAAGGTATAAGAGAGAGCAGTGGTGGTACATGAGGTTCCCCGACCTTGATTTTTCCACCCTTCTTTATATGCCTTTTGCCTTTTATGAATTTTCTTTAATTAACTGCTCGGGGCTCAAAGGACAAGAGAATGGTGTGTATAATATAGCAGTGATTACCCCTTTTGAGATAGGGTGGTTCATTGCCCTCCAGGGTTTGGGACAATCATGTGTTCCTGAATGATAGAGGAGGCTCATCTAGGGCCTATGGAACTAGGGTGATGGCCATGGATGTGGTAGAGCTCATGTGTCAGCTTTTTCCCAAGTGCTAATTATTTTTGTCCTGACCATATTTTGCGTTTTGTGGTACAATTTTCTGTTAAATGTGGTCAATTATGCTTTTTCTTCTTTTTTTAGTTGCTTCAACCTCTGGGGCATCATTTTAGGCCTGACCCAAGGTGGGGGTTGAAGAAAGTATAACTAGGTTCGGTCTTCATGAATGTAATTTTGATCTTTGTACTTGTAAAAGAAAAGAAATATTATTTTTGTAAAATTATAAAATGAGTTTCTTGCTCATTACATAGGTCCAGCACATGTTGAAGTGCTATAGGAAAGTCAAAGAGTCAAAGAGCTCTTCTTGAGCATATATGTAATGTATATGAGTCAACCTAGAGTCTAAATCAGCCCTCCAAGGCAAGCACAATCCTCTTGAAGAAGGCAGCAAGCTAAACGATGTGAAACACAGTCATGTCGGCCTGCAAATGAATATAAATGTCAAGTCGACTCAAAAAGGAGACACATCGATTCATTGACACGTCGGCTAATTATGGGGGACTAAACACTATATATACCCAGTTAGGGTCAGTGCAAAAGTGCAGGAAAAACTCGGATTCTCTCTGTAATTTTCAGATGGTACAGTAAGGATAGAATCTCGGCTTACTCTGTGACTTCGGATGGTATAGTGAGTTGCAGTCTTAGTGACAATTACAGTGAAGTCCTCGCATATATCTCTGCAATCTCGGCCTAGTTACAGGGTCACAATGATACAGTCTCAGCATAGTTATGACAAATCTCAGTGCAAGGAAAACATGGTTACAGTCTCGGTTAAGATCACAGTAATAGTCTCAGCATTCATGTTAGAGAAAGGATCTCGGTGAAACATATATCATAAACACAGTGATGTCCTCAACATCACAGTAATCATGATATCAGTCATGATCCTAATGAAGCTAAAGACTTTGGTACAATTTTCATATATATATACCTCTAAATGGAGATCTCATTGGTGTGATAAAGCTCTCGGTGAAGGTGAAGCATTGGTGCCGCAAGATCTCAATGAAGGAATAGTCATGATGCATCAATGATGAAGATCTCGATGATGGAGCAATCATGGTGTAGCAGGAATTAACATCTCAGTGGTGGAGTAGTGATGGCCTCAATGGTGCAGCAATGATGATGATCTCAGTAGTGATAGAGAAGAGGATTGGTGTCTTGGTCTTGGAGTGGCATAATAGGTCAAGGGTCATAGTCTTGGTATTCGTCAATTGGAATCTCTATAAGAAGAATTTTGTGTGGGTTTTCTTCTCCAAGAGGGAGAGGTTTTTGCCCTGGCAGAAATCCAACATCGTATGTTCTTGTCTCTTTATTTTGGTAGCTATTTGATGAACTAAGAAGACACACTCTAATAATAATAAGAAGTGAAGATTGTGTTAAGAAGTAAAATTGAATAACTCACAAATAGTTATCATGAAAGAAGAATCTCATTAACTCTAACTACCCTAGATTCTTCAACATGGGATCAGAGCTAAGGTGTTGAAGTCAAAGGAAGGGCAGAAAAAAGAGACATACAAGGATCAGTCTTCAAGAAGGGCATCAAAGCAAGGTTGAAGAGCTTTGTCAAGATTGAAGGATTAGTCTACAACAACAGTCAAGAATCAGTCTACAACAACAAGAACATTTGTCTCCACAGTCATCATCAAAAGGCCACCAAGACCCTCATCAAGTTGTATACAAATCAAGGTAAATCAAAGGACCTCAAAACAAAGATCACATCATCTTGGAATAGGTTGAAATCCTAGAAGCAGTCTTGATCTACACTACAAAAGAAGGCAAAGCATATTGAAGGCAAGAAGGCACTGTCATCTCCAAGGTTATAAAATCAAGCAAGGATCATCTCCTTTCCCTAGAAGAAGATCATCCGAGGAAGCAGCAAATCATCCTCATCAAAAGGAGAAACCTTCTCTATTGAGGAAAGACTCTCTCATTCAAAAGAAGGTCATTCAAGAAGAAGTACTAATACATATTCTTCAACCATCATCAAAGCAATCAAGGTGAAGATTTCATCTTCACAATCAAGTAAGTATCTTTTCATTCTATAATCAAGTTTGGTAAAATGACTTCATGATTACAAGAACATCTATAGGTTGGATGGATCATCAAGATTCCTTGCATGAAGAAGGAGGATAGACATAGTCATCTAAGTAGCTGAAGTCATTGAACATATCAAAAGGTCTCCTATGAATTCATGGAAAGGGATACTTACGAAAGATCCCCTCATATAGCAACATTGGAGACATCAAAGAGATGTATATGATAAACTCATTCTCTGAAGGTGCAATGAAGAAGGTCACATGAAATCTGATCTACATGAAAGTAAAGGTATCTTCATAAGGTCTCATCTACAAGATCTAGGAAGGTAGATAACCATCACTGGTCTATAATGCAGTAACAGATAACCAATGTAACAAATATCCATGGGATAAGAAAGTTACCTCATTCGACAACTTATGGTCTCTATGCTAAATAGAGAAAGACAAGTTGATGGAAAAATTATTGAAGGTTAAAGGACTAAATCATGTGCAGAAAGGAAAGGGAAGTTTGGTCCTCAAACAAGACAGAATAGTATAGCTAAAATTATGGAAAGATTATATGCAAGCTCATATTTCCAAATAGATGAAGGAAGTTGAAGAAAAGGGCCAAGGAAAGAGGGAGTAACAGATCTCTACTATGATTGAGATAGTATCCCTCACAAAAGGGTCCTATCATAAGCTTATGTTATAAGATATGACAATGATAATAAGATGCATCTTGGCATCATGGAAGCATTAGAAACAAGAGCTCATGACATCACCATGGGAATCATGAAGGACAAAATCCATGGCAGTCAAACATGAAGGATATAGCTCTTGGGAACCTCATGAAGGAAAGGAAGAAGTCATCTAGGACAAGGCTCATCATACATCAAGTCAAACAGGGAAACATCTTCCAGATGAGGATATGCAAGATCCTCAAGATTCTCTGATGGAATCCTCATCGAAGGGTTCACTAATCTAGAGAGGAAGCAAGTGTTTCATCAGGAACTCCAACTTATGGAATTCATGGGATGATGGTATAATGACATGAAGCAAATCAAGGGATTGAAGACCTTTTCAATCAAGGAAGTTGCTGGAAGAAGCCTAGATGACCTAAAGATAAAATGAGGTATGTATGCTTGTGTTTAATATTATAATGTCATGTCATATGGTTGCAAGTAGCATGGATCATTACTTCTACCTCGAGAAGCATGATCAAGGGAAAAGGATCTCCTCCTCTGAAAGGTTGGCATAAGTCACACTAGATGAAATCAACATAATATGCCCTCATATGAAGTATGAGGTGGTTGACTACAATTAAGAAACTCTGATTGAAAACTCCTGGGAATGGAATGTGTGAGGAACGAAGAGATTGTGAGATATGAAACCGTGATGAAGACAATCAAAATCTAAAGGACCAAGATGATTTGACTAGGAAATCTCCCAGAAAGATATGAAGACTCTGATGGAAGTCTGAAAAAATGGAGACCCTTGACAATGGATATCTTTAGGAGATGTGTCAACATGTATGAAGGATGTTGACACCTACAGGAAGATGTTGATTTGGGGTAGCATCATATGTTCTCTAGCCATGAAAATTGGTAGAGAGGCTAAAGCACATGAGATATCCAAGACCCAGAAATGGTTTGGGCACATTCTACCCGGTTTAGGAGATATTAAAATAATTAATATTTTTAATGGAGTTCCTAAGTCTAAACTTAGGAAAAATAAAATATTAATGGGTATTAATATAAAACTGGGTTAGAAGGTTCTAAATGACATGGATCAAGCCAAATCTAACCTTAACCGTTGATTAGAGATGTAATCTCGATCGTTGAAAGACCAACAAGAAAAGTATAAGAGGAGGCTTGAAGGTCAGTTGGAGAATACACCAGAGTGATCAGTCATTCGATTTTCTAGAGTGGAGTTTGTTAAGAGAAATTGGATCAGTGATCAGTTGCAGCAAGGGGCAATGAGTACGACACAGAGAGGTAGAGATAGTGTCGAGAGACCAATGCAAAAGCAGATAGAGGAAGACGCTGAGCCAAAGGGATCCACGCAGAGGTAGAAGAGACTGCGCAGAGGCCAGGAGGACCTGTGTCATCCACGCAAAGGCTGCAGGAGTGACGCAAAGGGCCATAGAGGTTGTGCAGAGCCTCAAAGGGCTGACGCAGTGAGTTTCGGGCTGACGCAAAGGCCAAGAGGGCTGACGTTGAGCTTCAAATTGTGCTAGAGAAGGTTTCGGGGGGCAGACTTTCCGAATATCTGCTTCCGAATAGAGAGGTATTACTGCCAATTTATTTTCTCTGTCGGGCGAGCGAGTTTGGCACCCAGTTGTACTCAGAAAGACTGCATAATAAAATAACCCTCATAATTGTTGCACCATTTTTCCCAAGTTGGATTTTTCTGGGGACGTGTTGTCCAAAAATAACGGTGTCACTTGTGTGTTTGTCTATTTCTTTCAGTTGTTGATCTGTAGATGGTTGAGACTGTATTGTGCTTATTTCAGTGTTTATATGGTTAAATAACTTGTTAGTAATTAAACAAGTAGGCGCAATAAACCAGAGAATACATATAAAATTTCTAACGGATTAGAATTAGAAATTTCAACAGAAGATGTCATGAAGAAGAGCCATATCGAAAGGTACTATTTGATTTAATGTTATGTTTTGATTTCTTGAATAATATTTGGATGAGTTCATGCAAGGCTACTGGAACAAGAATTGTAAGTGCAAGTACAACTAGCATTCATGTGGTGGATGGAAATTCCTAAAAGAAGCATGATGAGAAAGAAGTAGCCATATGAAGAAGGTTCCAGATATATACCAAGAAGGCCACTTTCCATGAAGAAAAGAATGACATGACGAACCAAGAAGGAAAGTGATCGATGGCCTATGCCCTACAAGGAAGAAGCTCGACTAAATTTCATGACATCAAGGAAAGAAAGTGATCAAGCAGTTGAAGGATCCACAAAGAAGAAGCTATTGATGAAAAAGGAGAGTCCCTTGTTAAGAGGGAGCTCTGACAGGTCCCTAATCAAGAGGGAGCTTGGATTGGGTCACCCTTGATTAAAAAGGAGTGAAAATTGTGTTTTTCTATTTCATGTGTCATGCACTAGACTAGGACTAACAACCATAAGTCTTAGTGAAGGCCATGAAGAGAAATGTAGACACATGATGGATGTATCCTCCAAAATTAAGAGGGAGAGATAGACACAACATTCTTGTCTTCACTTGGGAAGAAAGAATGGAGGATTGGGTAATCATCTGGCATATGACGCTCTTTGAGGATGTGCAGGCATCCAAAATAAGAGTAGGCAAGAAGACCGATATTCTTTGAGGGTTGGGAACCCAAGATAAGAATAGTCCTAGAAGGTCATACTCAGTGAACACCCAGGTGGGTATGTACCTTGAGAGACAATGATGAAGGTGTCTATAGTCATTGGTCTCACCAGCATTGTAGCTCATGATCTCATGAAGAGATGAAGTTGTTAGTCAAAGCCTTGCACTGTGACAATGTTGGTTGATATGATGTTATACAAATGGAATTATCAATCCGATTCTTCTTATGAGAAATTCTTCAAATTGAGAATGACCAAGTACCATTATGAATACCTCCCTAGTTAAGAGCGAATGTTGAAGAAAGTGTAACTAGGTTCGGTCTTCATGAATGTAATTTTTTATCTTTGTACTTGCAAAAGAAAAGAAATATTATTTTTGCAAAATTATAAAATGAGTTTCTTGCTCATTACATAGGTCTAGCACATGTTGAAGTGCTATAGGAAAGTAAAAGAGTCAAAGAGCTCTTCTTGAGCATGTATGTAATGTGTATGAGTCAACCTAGAGTCTAGATCAGCCCTCCAAGACAATCACAATCCTCTTGAAGAAGGCAGCAAGCTAAACGATGTAAAACACAATTTGCCTGCAAATGAATATAAATGTTTAGTCGGCTCAAAAACGAGACACATCAGTTCATTGACACGTCAGCTAATTATGGAGGACTAACCATTATATATACCCAATTAGGGTCAGTGAAAAAGTGCAGGAAAAACTTGAATTCTCTCTATAATTTTCGGATGGTACAGCAAGGACAGAATATCAGATTACTCTGTGACTTCGGATGGTACAATGAGTTGCAGTCTCGGTGGTAATTACAATGAATTCCTCACATATATCTCTGCAGTCTCGGCCTAGTTACAGGGTCACAGTGATACAGTCTCGACATAGTTATGACAAATCTCAGTGCAAGGAAAACATGGTTACAGTCTCGGTTAAGATCACAGTAATAGTCTCGGCATTCATGTTAGAGGAAGGATCTCAATGAAGCATATATCATAGACACAGTGATGTCCTCGACATCACTATAATCATGCTATCAGTCATGATCCTAAGGTAGATGAAGACTTTGGTACAGTTGTTATACATATATACCTCTAAATGGAGATCTCATTAGTGTGATAAAGTTCTCGGTGAAGGTGAAGCATTGGTGCAACAAGATCTCAATGAAGGAACAGTCATGATGCAGCAGTGATGAAGATCTTGATGATGGAGCAATCATGGTGCAACAGGAATGAATATCTCAGTGGTGCAGTAGTGATGGCCTCAATGGTGCAGCAATGATGATGATCTCAGTAGTGACAAAGAAGAGGATTGGTGTCTTGGTCTTGGAGTAGCATAATAGGTCAAGGGTCGTGGTCTTGGTATTCGTCAATTGGAATCTCTATAAGAATAATTTTGTGCGGGTTTTCCTCTCCAAGAGGGAGAGCTTTTGGACCTGGAAAAAAGCCAACATCGTGTGTTCTTGTCTCTTTGTTTTGGTAGGTATTTGATGAACTAAGAAGACACACTCTAATAATAATAAACAGCAAAGATTGTGCTAAGAAGAAAAGTTGAATACCTCACAAATAGTTATCATGCAAGAAGAATCTCATTAACTCTAACTACTCTAGATTCTTCAACACAGGTAAAGGGGATAGGGAGGCTAGCCCTATGTGGACCCAAAATGGGAATGTGGACCCAGGTGGGAGAAATGATGAATGGGGTATAGTGAATGGAAAGGGAGTAGTTTGTGCGGATAAAGGAGCGGGAACACGCACCCAAATTTCGGGTTTCCCAAGTAGTACCACCCTAGAACCAAATGGCCAATAAAGGAGATCCCATGGGACTAAGATCCAAGGGTAACGACCAAAATATATCAAGGAGACAAGAGTAAAAACTAAGTCCACTCTTTCCACCGAATCCCCCCATCAATCCATACCCAGAGGTATCCATGTTAAGTAAATTCACTACTCAATTATCAAATGACAATACATACCTTTAGATTCGGGAGGCCCACCTTCAAACATATGATCAATACAGGTGAATGAGGAACCACATGGCTAGCTCGGGTGGCAGAGAAAAGGCACAACGAGCTAGTAGGAGGCATCAAGGGGCTGCCGGTTGAGGCTCATCATGGAGAAAAAAATATCTGGTGGATATCACCCACAAGGTGGTGGGTAACAATAAGTATGGAATGGTTACAGACATGCTACTTCAATCCAAGTTTCCCAAGTAGTGTCCCTCTTATAACCGTAAGGCCTCAGAAGATGTCCAACTAGACTAGGGCTAAGACTAACCCCCTGGTAAGGTGAGAGAACACCCCTTTATTCATATTAGAATGCCAAAAGTAAAAACACTTGATTGCAAAATGGAAAATACCTGTCGAGTGGTGACCCAACTTCATTGAAGAGAAATGTCGAATAGTGAAAATCGTATGGCCCATGAAAATGGCAGAGGAATGTGGCATATCATCATAGTTGAGCAATGTAGAGTGATTGGCTAGTTGGCTCTCCAAGATAGGAGAATTTTTTTTCTCTCTTCAACCATACCTAATGTAAAAGGCACCAAAAGCCTGTAGAAATTCCCACTGTAGATCAACAGATTATGCAATATACTAAAGCAAAATATAAGATCTACTTCTACAACAAACTTTGCAGAAGCTTAATCGAATATGAGCAAGATCAAATAGAACACATATAACTGAGAATGAGAAATCAATCACACATGAACACAGAAGAATAACCTGGGGAAAGCCTCAGCCTAAAACCCCAATCTCTGTATTATCATACAAGTGGAAATATGTTCAGTATTACAAAAAGAATCAGCTCTCAAGCTATCTTGCTCTCTCTGCAATCAAAGAATACAGCTCACAGACTGAATAGACACTAGATATGCCTTCCCTTAGCCCTCCAAGCCTCCTATTTCCTTGTGCAGTTTTTCTTGGGGTCCAATGATGCCACCTGTGTGAATTGGACTCATCACACTCACTAAACTAAAGAAGTAATTGCGCAATCTCTAAGGAATGAATTTCTTTTGCATGCAAGAGATATTCACAATGGAATATTCCTGCAACTGATAGTACACTGTCCCTCCATCTGATCTCAACTGAGTCTCTGTCTAAACTGACATGCATGAGTTATTTATGAGAGAATATTCAGTTATCTGAAGTGCAATAGTTACATGCATGCACACATTAACTAATTGAACTCACAATTAGTTCAACAAACTATTTGAACTAATCTAACTGGACTTGACTCAGTTAACTGAGCCAACTAATTACAACTCATCCTTATCTCTTTAACTGATGGATAAATTCCTCAATCAATGGAGAAACTGTTGCATGTCTTCACATAGACTTCATGTTTGATTTTCTACAACTAATTAACTCAAGATGAATTAATTAATTATTTTACAAATAGTTGCTAAGATCAAATTCGAATTTTATTTCTCTATTTTAGTTCAGGGACTAACTAAAATAGGAAGGTATCCCGAAATGCTATTTATAGCAGTGCTAAATTTAGCACTTCTATATTTAGCATTTCTTGTTGCTATTTTCAACACTCCCTCTCAACAAGAAAGGGATTATCAGTAACCCCAATCCTGTCTCTGTGGAACTCGAACTTGCATTTTGACAATGCCTTAGTCAAAATATTTGCATCCTATTCCTCGGTCGAAACATACAGCAACAACATGATCCTCTTGACCACACAGTCTCGAAGATGGTGATATTGGATATCAATGTGCTTGGACCTGTCATGAAAAACTGGATTCTCAGAGAGTTTGATACAACTCTTATTATCGCAGTAGATCACAGTTGGATCCATCCTCTGACCAAACAATCCCACTAGAATCTTCTACATCCAAATGGCCTCACATGCAGCCTGACTAGCAGCCATGTATTCAGCCTCTGCTAAGATAAGTGCAACTGATCTCTGTTCCGTGTTGTACCAGGAAACTGCCACTGAACCAGGTTGAAGATTCCTCCAGAAGTGCTCTTCCGGTCTGATGGACTCCCTGCCCAATCCGCATCTATGAAGCCTTGAAGCTTCACTCCCTCTGTCTGTATGTACCACAATCCAACCTGAGATGTGCCTTTGAGGTATCTCAGCACATGCTCCGTTGCCTTCCAAAACATCTTGGTAGGTTGAACCATAGCTTAACTCAGCTAGTTCACCGCAAAGCATAAGTCGGGTCGTGTGTTCACCAGATACATAAGTGAACCCACCAGCTGCCGATAAACAGTATCAGCTACTACCTCACCTGAAGTAGCATCCTCCTTCCTCCAGTTCCCAACTAGAGGAGTCTGCATGGGCTTGCACTTTTCCATGTGAAAGCGCCTAAGTATCTCATTGGCATACTTGCCTTGATACACAAATACTTCCCCATCTTTCTGCCACACCTCCATGCCTAGAAAGTAGTGCATAAGACCCATGTCTTTCATTTCGAACTCTCTTCCAAGGTCCTCCTTACATGACTAGATCAGCTTGATCATCACCTGTCAAAATCAGATCATCGACATAAAGAACAATGATCAATGGCTTACCTTCTACCATGATGTGGTAAAGGTTCGCATCTGCTTCACTCTTGGTGAAGCCCAACCCGGTGAAATAGTTGTCGATCCTGGTGTACCAAGCACAGGGTGCTTGCTTCAGCCCATACAAAGCCCTCTTGAGTCGGCACACATGCAACTCATGATCGAAGGTCTTGAAACCCTCTGGTTGCTCAATGTACACCTCCTCCTCAATCTTCCCATTGAGGAATGTTGTCTTCACGTCCATCTGATGGATCTTCCAACCCATCTGAGCTGATAGTGCCAACATCGATCTGATAGATGAGTACCTTGCTACAGGAGCAAAGGTCTCATCGTAGTCGATCCCCTCGACCTGTGAGAAACCTCGGGCAACAAACCTTGCCTTATGTTTCTCAACACTGCCATCAGCTGTCTGCTTTACCTTATAAAGCCATTTGGAACTCACCACTGACTTGCCCTCAGGTCTTGGGACAACATCCCACACTGTTCTAAATGATAGAGTCGTACTCCTCTACCATTGCATCAACCCAAACTGGTTGCAGCACTGCCTCCTCGAATGAAGAAGGTTCGGTATCTACACAATCCCCAACCAGGGCCATGTACCCAGTGTACCGCTCGGGCGACCCCCTCTGTCTGCGCTGAGAAGATGGTTGTCCCACATTCTCCGGCGCATCCAGAATCAACCTGTCAGCTTCCCTTGAGCGTTTCTGCCCATCTCTGGAAGTCTCAACATGAGTGGATGTCTCCACTCCCGGATCCTCTCCATGCGGTTGCTCCGCATCAATCTGAGGCTCCTCCTCCTTAGGAACTGAAAGTTCCTCATCTGCATGCAACTTGAGCTCCCTCTCAAGTGATACTTGCAAGGCTTTCTACTAGTCGAACTTCAGATCCCTACGTACCATTGTCCTCTGACTAGTAGGTAGGTACACCCGATAGTTATGGGGTGTATCAATGTACCCCACAAGTATTCCCAACTCAGCTATTGGATCTAGCTTCTTCGATCATTTTTGGTCACATGACCGTAAACTGATGATCCAAAGAATCAGAAGTGACTCACATCTGGTCGCTTCCCGGAAAAGGACTCGATAGGTGTCTTCATTCCCAGTATACAATGCGGGCTTCTATTCTGCAAGTATACTGTTGTATTGCATGCCTCAGCCCACAAATGCAGTGGTAGGCTTTATTCATGCAACATTGCTCAAGCTACACCCACAATCAATCTGTTCTTCCTTTCGGCCACCCCATTCTGCTGTGGGTTATGGGGTGCCGTCAACTCCCGTTTAATTCCTTCTACAGCGCAGAAGTCATTAAACTGTTGGGAGACATACTCTCCACCATTGTCGCTACGCAAGGCTTTTATTTTCTTTCCAGATTCTTTCTCTGCCAAGGCTTTAAACTCACAAAACCTCAAGAAGGTATGATCCTTCTTTTGCATAAAGTAGATCCAGCATCTACGAGAAAAATCATCAATAAAAATAACATAGTACCTTTGTTTAGCAGTGGAGGCTGTAGAGAAAGGTCCACAAACATCTGAGTGAACTCGCTCCAGGATTGCTCCAGCTCTACTGTCTCGATCTAGAAAGGAATATTTCACATACTTACCCAAGGTACAACCTTTGCATGTATTCGTCTGCTCCAGTTTTCCCTTGGGAAGTCCGGTAGAAATCTGTTGCATGATCTTCAGGGCTCCATGGTGCAAGTGGCCCAATCTTCTATGCCATAGCTCGCCAACATCTTGGCTCTGCACCATCTCAGCTTTGGAACTCAATGCAGCACAATCGTCTACCTCCAGCTTGTAGAGATTCTTTACTCGAATCCCAATTCGCTTTGTCTGTCCAATACCGATATGCCTCAGGAATACCTTTCCTTTACTAAAGACTACATCATAGCCTTTATCTTCTAGCATAGCGACAGACACAAGATTCTTCTTCAAACCTGGTACATACTTTACATCAGTTAGGGTGAGGGGAGCTCCATGCTCCCTCTGAAACACAATCGTACCTTCACCTAAAACACGGTACTTTCCATCATCGCCCATCTCGATCCGCATCTGGATATCCTTCTCCTCCAAGTTACTCAAAAGATTCTTGTCACTTGACATGTGGAATGAAGCTCCACTGTCCAGGTACCACACACATCCCACCATGGATGAAACCATGCATGCGATAAGAGAGAAATCCAACTCAAACTGTGAGGCCAGTGCCTCACCATCAGATCCCTTCGAGGATCCCTTCTTGGATTTCTTCTATGGACAATTCGTAGCATAATGGCCCACTTCATGACAATGAAAGCATCGCACTTTCGATTTGTCAAACTTCTATCCACCATGGGAAGAACAGGAATTGGGATGGGATGCCTTCTCTTTCCCTTTCCTCGCCTTACTCGCTAAGGCTAGATTTTCCTCATCATCTTGCTTTGATGAGGATCCATCTCTGGTGCTTCTTCTTATTTCCTCCTGCATCAGATCCGACCAAAGTCGTTCCCAATCTAGCAGTTTTTCTCTTCCATTAACCGAGTCTTGGTAGTTATGCCAGCTATTAGGAAGACCAAGGAGTGCAAGACTCACCATGTCATCACCGGCTGTCGTGATCCCTACACTTCCAAGCTCATCCCTACAGGTGGTGAACTTCTTCAGATATGTAGAGATCGTTTCGCCCTTTTCACACTTGATTTTCCAAAGCTGATCTTTCAGCGCCAGCTTCCTCTGATCATTGTTGTTCTGATATAGATCTTTCAATGTTTTCCACATCAAAAACGTGTCTCCTTCCCATGGAGGCTCGAGACAATGTGGTCTCGAACTCCCTCCAAGAGGATTCTCCTTGCTCTAGCCACACATTTCTTCCATTCTGCCAATTCTGTAGCATCAGATGCTGTCGGCTTGGGGACTTCTTGATCAATGAAGTCCTTTAGACCGTTATCCTCTAATATTGCTTCCATGCGATCCTTCCAGGCTATATAATTCGAGCTGCCATCAAGGGCATACTCGAGTCTTAAATCGTTGAACGCCATTGGTGAAATTGAGATGTGATAAGAACTCAATTTCTATATTCAAGAACCTCAAACTTTGAACTTCTCCCTTCTTGTATACTATTCTTCGCTTTGATCACCTTTGCTCTGATACCATGTAGAAATTCCCACTGTAGATCAACAGATTATGCAATATACTAAAGCAAAATACAAGATCTACTTCTACAACAAACTTTGCAGAAGCTTAATCGAATATGAGCAAGATCAAATAGAACACATATAACTAAGAATGAGAAATCAATCACACACGAACATAGAAGAATAACCCGAGGAAAGCCTCAGCCTAAAACCCAATCTCTGTATTATCATACAAGTGGAAATATGTTCAGTATTACAAAAATAATCAGCTCACAAGCTATCTTGCTCTCTCTGCAATCAAACAATACAGCTCACAGACTGAATAGACACTAGATATGCCTTCCCTCAACCCTCCAAGCCTCCTATTTCCTTGCGCAATTTTTCTTGGGGTCCAATGATGCCACCTATGTGAATTGGCATCATCACACTCACTAAACTGAAGAAGTAACTGCGCAATCTCTAAGGAATGAATTCCCTTTGCGTGCAAGCGATATTCACAATGGAATATTCCTGCAACTGATAGTACACTGTCCCTCCATCTGATCTCAACTGAGTCTCTATCTGAACTAACATGCATGAGTTATTTATGAGAGAATATTCAATTATCTGAAGTGCAACAGTTACATGCATGCATGCATTAACTAACTGAACTCACAATTAGTTCAACAAACTATTTGAACTAATCTAACTAGACTTGACTTAGTTAACTGAGCCAACTAATTACAACTCAATATTACAACTCATCCTTATCTCTTTAACTGATGGATAAATTCCTCAATCAATGGAGAAACTGTTGCATGTCCCCACATAGACTTCATGTTTGATTTTCTACAACTAATTAACTCAAGATGAATTAATTAATTATTTTACAAATAGCTGCTAAGATCAAATTCGAATTTTACTTCTCTATTTTAGTTCATGGACTAACTAAAATAGGAAGGTATCCCAAAATGCTATTTATAGTAGTGCTAAATTTAGCACTTCTATATTTAGCATTTATAGTTGCTATTTTCAACAAAGCCTTCACACAAGCATTTTCTTCAAATATCTTCCTAGCTGATGATTCTAAACAAGTTACCATACTTAGATATGGGAGGGTCAAAAGCCTTAGTAGATGCTTCCAACCGTGAGTGGGGGAATAGCTCTTAGGCTGACCCATCAAGCAGTGGGTGCAAATGGTTAGTGATATGGTAGGGGTTTACTTCATAGAGGATGCCACAATATTTGTACCAACTATGAAATTCCATCATCCTTGAGAGTTATAAGTGAAGAAAGAGAAATTGTGGGACCTAAGTTACCCTTTTCTTCAGCCTACTTTTACCACCCCTCTTGTGGACCTTTTTCTTCACTGATTTCCTTTTTCTTGCAAAGCTTGGGTTACAAGCTTTAATTTATGTATCATTGACCCCTTAAAGATGAAGCAGATAATTGTTCATTGGGGTTGGAATATTCATAATTCCCTTTGTTTTGATTGTTGATGCATTAGCCAGGAAGATTGCTCATGCATTAGCCAAAAACTAGGTGAGCACCAATGAGGGAAGTAGAGCTTAGACTAGACTTTTGTCCATGTACTTTATTATATTTCAACCAATCTGTTTCATTTTATCATTATGGCACATGTTCTTGCTTTTCTTTCTGTTACATCAACCTCTTAGGGAAAAAAGTTTCCAAACCCTATTCTAGGATTAGGAAAAGAGGGAGCCAATAGTAGTGACAAATAGCGATCAACCCGAAGATGGGATGTGTATAGCAGTGACAAATAGCAATCAACCCGAAGATGGGATGTGTGTACAAGGACAAATGGAAAGTGTTAAGTAAATATTATCATGGACAAGCAACACCAATCAGTGCCTCCTACATGTGCCCCTCCTCGATAGTGGAAAGAAAGGCCTCGAGAAACATGTTGTAACTTATTTTGACACCTTGGAAGTTACAAATTTTTTAAAATTTGATTTTCCACCTTCCTTCAATTTTATCCTTACCTTGAAAAATACCTTCCTTTAAATATCATTCCATCTAACATTTTCCATTGCTAAAGCATAAAGTGTGTGAGGATTTTATAAATGTCTCTAAGTTATTTTTAATAGTTTTTATTTTAAATGAAATTCAATTTTATAAAATATATATAATTATATTTTCATATAAGTATTTATTTAAAACATTAAAACTTAGTTTAAAAATAACAAACCCAATCTCTAAACTATAGGAACCACATTTATTATCATATTATATATGTCAGCCAAGTCAAAAAGTCAAATTAAATTTGTGTCCCCACCCCGCACTTAATCATTAAACCACCCTAATCTAAATGCATCGAGATTTGTGAAATGTCAAATCAATGGCAAATCAATGGTTTTCGGGGGGTCGCACTTAATCATTAAACCACCCGAATCTAAATGCATCGAGATTTGTGAAATGTCAAATCAATGGAAAATCGATGGTTTTCATGGGGTTGCCTTTTCGACTTTTAACCTACCCCCTCCGAAAATTCGTTTCACCTTTACTGTTTTTTACAGTTGTCCTCCTCTCATTCATTTCAGACCCCTCGTCCTCCAAACACATTTACCAACTAAGCTCCCCTAACCCCCCCAAAAGATCGTTGTAAAACCATTTTTACATTAGTTTAAATTTAAAAATTTAAGTCGGGAAGTCTATGAGGTGTGCAAGTAAGCTTATATACTATAAAGTATGTACGAAAAGAGATAATGGATGAAGCAATTTTACAATTGTTTGGGTGAAAAAATGAGGTAAGGGGATGAGTAAAATGACGTAAAGAGGATGGATTTACGAGATGAAATTATTTGAGGAAATATTTTGAGATTTCATTTATGGAATTCATGAAAATAGAGAAATATGAATTTACAGGTTTAAGCAAAATATTTGGAAAAACATTTATCAAAATATTTTTTTCCCAAATATTTTACGACAATGGTGAAACACTTTAAAAAGTGACATAAAATCATTTCAATTCAAGAATTTGAGATTCAAAGGACACCTAGCAAAAAAAAGATCAGTCAATCAAATTATAGACATGATTTTAGCATCTGAAGGAGGAAGATCAGCAATCATTCTTATTCATATTTAGAGGCAAAGATAGCAGCATTCAAAAGACACCTAGCAACAGAACATCAACAAACTGGGATCAAAGTACAGTTTCTAGCAGACAGTTTAAGCAGCTCAAGAGTTCAAGGCAGAAGACTTGCAAACAGCTCCAAACTCCATGTAGTTTTTCAAAGATTCTTTTTATTTTTAGTTTATTGTTCAGATTTTTATTCCAAAAAGCTGGACACGGTCAGCGTAAGGTATTGTTCTATATATTGTTTCAATTGTAATATTCAAGGGGTTGGCTTTTGATGCCGAAAACTTGTTTCTTTGTAAAACTTTAATTACAGAATTCAACAGTACTTTCATATCTTATTTCTGCACATATTCAAGGTAGCATAGGAGATCTATGTAAGAATAGATTGAGTGTCAATCCCTCTGAAAGCCCCTTGCAAAGTTATAACCATTTAAAGAGATTAATTAATTGAATTGTCTATCTTGGTTAATTCCTCTACATCTGTTAATTGTTGCCTTTTGTCATCTCTTGAATGTGTTCTATTTTGCTATAGAATTTTTTTACATGCATCCACTATGACTAATCGATTAAGTATTCAGTATGACTGCTTAATTATCATGGATTCTCTTATATTCTTCTTTCAAATTCTCTAAAAATCATATTATTATGTCAAACTCGATGTTGGCACTTTGACCAAGAACTCTACAAGAGAGGGATTTATTTATGAACAGATATTGCACAATCATCAGCAACCACCCAAAATAAATCATAGATATGGCCATTGTGCTCCATAGGTTGTTGTCCAGTGACAGTGAACAACGTTAAAAAAGGCCTTGTGACATTTGAGGGAGCCCCCTTTGGTTCAAGGGCTAGCTTGAACCTAAAGACTAGTCGAGTTGGTTTTTCGACGTAGTTTCGCAGCCAAGAACTGTGTTCGAGAAACAAGTACAACATTAGGCGTTGTTGCCGGGGAACGAAGTGACGAAGAAATTTTTCCCCGAATCACAATCACGATTAGATCTACTCTTTGCTGGTGAACAAAGACTAGATAGTTGATATTGGTTGCATTTCTTTCACCTGGCGACTCCACTTTTTCATATGGCGATTCCACTAGTTTCCAGATTCAACTAGTTCAAAATGATAAGTGCATCTCTGGCTATGATAATAGCATGTAGCTGCATGTTTTTCTTTTTCATAGTGATGGTAGCATTTAGTAGCGTATTTCTCTTACTCTCTACTGTGATCAGAAACTTCAGAAGCTTATAGAAGATGCAGCTTTCAAATTTCAGTTGTAAGTATCAGTTACCTATGGAGTTTTTCTTTCATATTGTAAATATTTTTTACATCTTCAGTTGCATGCAAAGTGATCTGCCAGTTAATCCACTTCCCACGTGGTTACACTGGAAATTTGATTACACCTAACAGTGCATATTTTCAGTTCAGTTAGGTAGAGGTTGTGTGGGATTGAATTAGTTATTTTCAGATTTAGTGTGCAATAGATCAGTGAGTTTGCAGTTTATGGATTAATGCAGTATATCAATAGTTGTTTCAGCTTGTGTTTCAAGTTTGCAGTATGAAGTTTGGTTTGGTTGAGTGCAATGACTTGCAGGGGATTGAAAGGAGTAAAATTATTGTTGATTGACTGATTGACTCCATAGCCCAATGAATTAGGCATTGTTGTGCTTATTTCCACTTGCAGTGTCAGTTGTTTCACTTCAGCAATTTTCAGTTTTCAAATTTCAGTGTGAAAGACTCTCTGAATTAATGCATGGAACAATGTTTTAAAACTCCAACTTCGATTCGAAAACGACCGAGGGTCGACTCCGACTCGAAATTCGACTCGGCCGGTTTGATTTCAATGACTCGGTCATTGTAAAAAATACATTAAATATTTATTTTTTTATTAAAAAAAAACAACAACAACAACATAATTTTAAAGATTTTCATTCATGTTTCCAAACACAAAGCTTTTAGAGTATAGAGAGAAGACAACATATGATCAAAGTAGGCTCATGAATATATCCATTATATCAAAATGGCACCCATAGAACTGTCCAATACATACGTGAATGATGATATATAGATCAAAACAAAAACACATAACCAAGGAGACTAAAAATGGCCTCTACAACAAAAGTAAACCGTGACAGTGAAACATCACTAGTCACCACTGACCAGTACTATTGGCTACTACTAGAGGAGCCAACATCATCTGGCTCAACCTCTGAATCAGAGTCAGACAAGGAAACACATGACTCCTCCTCATCATCATCTCCAACTGCAACTGTAGAAGTGGTAGCACTAGTAGGTTGTGCAGTGGCTGCACGTTGAGATAGATGAGGTATGTGCTTTCATCGTGGTTGGGCAGAGGAAGCGCCTACAACTGGAGGACTTGGGGTTGGGCCTAAGGCTAGTATAAGTGGATCTGCATTCAACTGAACATTATGTTCAAGTGATGCCTCCACCTGTAAATCCAAATCAAGATCCTCATCAAAATCAAACTCTGTTGGATGACTCTCCACTACCCAATCTGATGTTGGATCAATATCTTCCAACACAATGGGATCTGAATCAGGTCTTTTATTCAGCAATTGGTTGTGTCTAAGTCATAGGTTGTATTGGACATAGACTAGATCATTTAACCGTTTTTTATCCAAATGGTTTCTCTTCTTCATGTGAATCCTCTCAAAGACAGACCAATTGTGCTCACACCCAGTAGCACTGCAAGTTTGACTCAAAATACGAATTGCAAACTTCTGCAATTGAGGACAATGGCTACCAAAAGCCTCCCACCATTGTGCTGCAAAAAACATAGTAGTGTAATGAGTTAGCTCAACAAATTATATCCAACTTTCAAATTATAAACAATTTAACAAAATAAGTATTAAGAATTTGAAAATTGAAATTTTTGTTTACCTGGCTCATCTGCTTCCCTTGCAATCTTTGCTAGGTTCTTCCCAAAGGTACTTGTGGCTTTGTTGAAGGTTGTGACTTGTCGGTGTATCTCCAGCTGATCACACTCCAATGGGATCATGCGATCAATGCAGTCAATCAATCCATCTCTAACCTCCCCACCCAAAGCTCCTGCCTCCAGAGCTTTATAATGATACCGTGGGTTCAAAAAATACCCAGCTGAATGTATAGGGAGATGAGTTGATTTCTCCATCTTTCATCAATGATTTCCCAAATGGGCCCATACTTAGCCACTCTATCCTTGTATGCCCTCTTTATTTGCTCCTTTGCTTGATCCACAGCCTCATAAATGAAGCCCATAAATAATCTTTTCCCATCCACCAACCGCAACACCTTAACCAGTGGCTCAGCAACCTTCACAATCTTTGTTGCCTTTTTCCAAAATATTTCTTCATTAACTTTCTTTTTCAAATCCTTGCCTTCCTGTTTGAGAGACCATTGGCTTTGATTCCAATCATCACTGGAAAACATCTTTTGCAAGTTTCTATGCTATGAAGGCATAGATTGCAATGTCAAAAAATGAGTTGCAAATCTAGTGATGGCAGAGACCTAATAATATCTTTGCCCCCTGTTTGTCTCCTCATCAGGCTCAAAATCCATGAATGATTGTAGATAAATTTTGTTATGATTTTGGCATGATCTACAGTGCTCTTGACCCAATCTAATTTGACAGTACCCCCAACATGAGGTCTATGCAATGCGCAGCACATGGGGTCCAAAATATGGTTTTGTGTTTTTCCTCTAATAGTTTACCAACAAGAACATAGTTAGAGGCATTATCTGTGATAACTTGAACAACATTAGCCACCCCCACCTCCTCAACAACCTCGTCCAATCGCTGAAACAACAATTGTCCATCTTTCACCCTATCAGATGCATCAATTGATTTTAGAAACATGGTTCCCTGTGGGCAAAAGATAAGAAAGTTTATGATGGTACAATTCCTTTGATCAATGCATCCATTTGACATGATGGTACATCCTGTTTTTGCCCATGAGTTTTTGAAATCTTTCAAATACTCATTAATGGGGGGAATTTCTTTCTGCAAACGAAACCCCCTTAACTCACGCATAGTAGCGCCTCTGAAGCCCTTTCCAATAGCAAATATGGTATCAAACATAGGCTCATAATATGGTGAACGGGAAACATTGAAGGGAATATCACCACCATCTGGATATGTAATCACAAGCAGTCTCCCTCAATTCTTTCTTCCAATGGTCATCTAAAGTGAGCTGCAAAGTTCTACTAGCTTCAGGCCCATTCGCATCTGGTGGAGAGAAGGGTGTGACAGTGAAATAACTTTTGATATTCATATCACCCTTCTTTTTCATTTTACCCTTACCCTTTTCTTGAATAGACTCCAAAGAGGGAGGAACATAGCGGGAGGGGTTAGATGCATCAGTACAAGGGATAGAAGAAGAGCCCTCATAATCAAATTGGGGGTTAGTAGCCATCATTTTTTGTATACTCCTCTTCCTCCCAATTTCAGCCTCTATTTCTTTTTGCCTAACTTTTTCTTCCTGAAACTTCTCAAAGCTATTTAACAATTCCTTCCTAATCTCCCCAATTTGTGGTGATTCACATGGAGTAATTTAGCCTCTAATCCCTGCCAATTGTTGTTTCAACCTATGAATGCCCTCAGGACCCTCCTTAATTTTCTATGGCAAAATTTGCAATGCATTTTATTATCAACCATTTCAACATATGCCCAAGCAGCATCTTTTACTCTAGGAGCCATTATTTTACTTGGAAATGAAAGGAAAAATTTTGAAAGTGGAAACAAAAAAATAGCATTGCTTCAATGTTCATTTATTTTACAAAAAACACTTTTTTCAATTTCCAGATTTGCACAAAAAAAAAGCAAAAACAGATTTTAGAAGTGAAAAAAAAAAAAAATTAGGCACACACTGCCTCCTCAAAGTTGCTCCAACAAAACAACTCATCGATGCTGCTCCAATGGCTGCCCAAGAAGCTCCTCACTCCTGCTCCAATGCTTGCACAAGACTCCTCACTGCTGCTCCAAAAACAAAATCCACAAGTCTTCACAAATTCTCACTCAAATGCAATGAGATAGCTGTGAGGAAATGAGGGGGATTGGGTAGCTTTTATAGGGTTTGGAAGATGTAAATGGACCCCAAAGAACCCAAAGGCATAATAAAATGGGGTGTGGGGTCCTGAATTTCCCAACAACAACAAAAAAACACATCGCTTTTCGATCGCGGCCACCAAGCCAGTCGGGTTGTTACCGAGCCGACCGAGTCGAGTAACAACTCGGCCAGCCGAAACGATTCGACCATCGAGCCGACCCAGCCAGGCTCTAGCTCGATCTCGCTCAGCGGTTTCGGTTTCGCCCCGACTGTTTTTTAAAACAAAGGCAGGCAGTATGGTTTCAGATTTGCAGATTACAGGTTTATGAACTGCCTCCATGCCCAACAGATTCAAGGCAATTGGTCTACTAGGTTCTCGGCGTGCCACAGGGGGAAGCAGTCCCCAGTGGGAGCCTATGTTGTAACTTATTTTGACACCCTGGAAGTTACCAAAAAAAAAATGATTTGCCACCTTCCTTCAATTTTATCCTTACCTTGACAAATACCTTCCTTTAAATATCATTCCATCTAACCCTTTCCATTGTTAAAGCATGAAGTGTATGATGTTTTTATAAATGTCTCTGAGTTATTTTTAATAGTTTTTATTTTAAATGAAATTCAATTTTATAAAATATATATAATTATATTTTTTATAAAATTATTTATTTAAAATATTAAAACTTAGTTTAAAAATAACAAACTGAATCTCTAAACTATAGGAACCACATTTTTAATCATACTATATACGTTAGCCAAGTCAAAAAGTCAAATTCAATTTGTGTCCGTTGTGGGTAAAAACTTAATATAAATTATGCACATAGCTTTGAAATTGAAAATAATTTTAATTATTTTTAAAATCAAAACCATAGGAGCAAAACCAACAACAGTTTTACAAAGATTAGGAAAAGAAATTATGAACATAAAATGTATGGGAACATAAGATTTGGATAAATTTTACAAGAGTAAAAAATGAAAACTAAGAGATATTTTACCAATCACGGCCAAACAACACATGGTTTTCAAAACCATGGGAAAGAAATGAGTCGATGGTTTTATGAAATAGGTTTATGAATTTTATTTATTCATAAATATATAAATTCAGGGCAAAACAAGACATAGATTTCAAAACAAGACATGGATTTCAAACAATGGATGGATTTATCGGATGAAATTATTTGAGAAAATATTTTGAGATTTCATTTATGGAATCCATGAAACCTAGAAAAAGTGACATAAAATCATTGGTCAATTCAAGCATTGGAGATTCAAAGGACACCTAGCAAAAAAATATCAGTCAACCAGTTTATAGACATGATTTTAGCATTTGAAGGAAGAGGAAGATCAGCAGTCATTCTTATTCAGATTTAGAGGTAGAGATATCAACATTCAAAGGAGACCTAGCAGCAAAAGATCAACTTATTCAGATTTAGAGGTAGAGATATCAGCTTTCAAAGGAGACCTAGCTGCAGAAGATCAACAAACTGGGATCAAAGTGCAGTTTTCCAGCAAACAGTTTAAGAAGCTCAGGAGTTGAAGTCAAAAGACTTGCAAACAGCAACAAATTTCCTGCAATTTTTAAGAGATTCTTTTTATTTTTAGTTTATTGTTCAGATTTTTATTTCAAAAAGCTAGACACAGCCAGCTTAATGTAATGTTCTATATGTTGTTTCAATTGTAATGTTCAAGGGGTTGGCTTTTGATGCCAAAACTCTGTCGCTTTGTAAAACTTTTATTACAGAATTCCTAATTGAAGTATTCTAGCTCCAGTTCATGACAAAATTTGTTTTTCCTGTTGTTTTTCCAATACTTTCATATCTTACTTCTGCACATGTTCAAGGTAGCATAGGAGATCTGGGTAAGAATAGATTGAGTGTCAATCTCTCTGAAAGCCCCTTGCAAAGTTATAATCATTTAAAGAGATTAATTCACTGAACTGTCTATCTTGGTTAATTCCTCTACATTTGTTAATTGTTTCCTTTTGTCATCTCTTGAATGTGTTCTATTTAGCCGTATAAATTGTTTACACATCCACTATGTCTGGTCGATTAAGTATTCAATATGACTACTTAATTATCATGGATTCTCTTATATTCTTCTGTCAAATTCTCTAAAAATCGTGTTATTCTGTCAAACTGGACGCTGGCACTTTGACCAAGGACTCTACAAGAGAGGGATTTATTTATGAATAGATATTGGACAATCATCAGCAACCACCCAAAATAAATCACAGATCTAGCCATTGTGCTCCATAGGTTGTTGTCCAGTGATAGTGAACAGTGTTAAAAAAGGCCTCGTGACATTTGAGAGAGCCCCCTCTGGTTCAAGGGCTAGCTTGAACCTTAATACTGGTCGAGTTGGTTTCTCGGCGTAGTTTTGCGGCCAAGAACTGTGTTCAAGAAACAAGTACAACAGAACACTAGACTAGGGGTAAGTAAAAACCACCAAGGTGAAGCATGGGAACAAGAATACAACCAAAAGTGATCTATCATTCAATTCAATCAGTGATCCATCCATAGGACAAAAAAAAATTTCCTAGGGGTTACCCATTTGTGTGTGTAACAAGGCCCGTCAAACAGTTTATGAAGCTGGTGACCCTTCTGAGTAAAAGTAAAAGAGCTTAGAAGAGGGATAGAGGAAAGAAAGATATTTGGTGAAGAGGGTTCTGGATCCCCTTAACCTTCTCATTACCCTGAAGAATACCAGATGTTAGAGATCTGTTTTCAAAGCAGCAGTAAATTTAAAGTGGCCAGTCGAGGATATGATAGCTGGTCAGGTGAAAGAGAATTTGGGAAGGACCAAGCAAATAGTAAAGATCTGCATTTTTAGCACAGATTCTGCCACAGAAGCTCGACAAGGATAATGGGCACTAGCAGTTGGTTGTCAAACTGATGACCAGCCTCAGTCCTTCATGCAACATGGCTCAGGTCCACCTCACCAAGCGGGAGAGAGATCCCGGCATGGACAATAGGCATAAATCATATCCCTTCTGCATTCGATAGTAGCAATTTCTGCAGAGTTCCGGATCATGACCCATCATATTTGGCAAAAGTTGGAGTCAATACGCTGACTGGAATAGGAAGTCTGTGATCCATCCTACAGCAATGGAGCACCAAACACAAGGAGAGCCTGCTGCTCAAGAGTAACTCTGTCCCATGGAAAGATATTCTATTTTTGAGCTTTCATTTTAAGCTAGCAGCAAAAGTTATAACGTGGGATAATGCAACAGCAATAGTAATCTGGTTTATCGGTTTATAGTTTAACAGAGAACAAGTAGTTGTCCTTCAAATCTGAAATGCATTTTAGGTTGTTTACATGAAAAAGATAGAATCAGAAGCATAGATCTTGCTAGAACTGATCCACTTGCATTTATTTTCAGAAAAATTCAAAATCTCGGTATTTTTTGTTAAAATGGAAAGATGGACTTATCCTCAAAACCATGTTTTGATGTCCAGAGTCCAGGCAGAATTGCATCTTAGGACGAAGTTAAAAATCCCAGTGGATATCTATCTAAAATCCTTGTAATTCTGTTTGTATATTAACAGAATGTCTTCCTATTTACCCCAAAAAACAAAACAAAAAACAATAGATGTTTTGTTGCATTAGAATTGGTATTGATTAGATATTTCAAGCAAACTAAGTGATCAATATTACTTTTCCCTTTCTTGTGGTTTCTTGACATTACTTCAGTTTTAAGAACCTTGGATGAGATATCAAGATGAGCCGCAGACCATATCCAGCTGTTCTGAATTAAACTTCACAGCACAAAAGTAATAACAAGTGGCCTTGTTTTTCACTATCATCCCTTCCAACTAAACTAAGTTGAGGACAAAGCCTTTGATCCATGGCAGGCCACTCAAGTACTCAGATATCTTGTAATGACAAAAGGTCCATGTCTTATCAACATTGACTTTCAAAAAAATGTTTGATTGCACTGAAACTAATAAATTGTCCAGTTCATTAGGTATCTCAAAAAAGTACTTCGAGTTTCAACAAGTGGAACAATCCCTGAAATACCTGCTGCTAAGCTTCTAAACAAGTGTGGATGTAAAAAAGGCTCCCAAACCCTATTTTAGCTTTGTTTGGTTTATGATCCATATGGTAACATTGTATCAACGAGGAAGTTAATAAACAAAAATTCCCAATTAAATTCACTACTGACAAAATATTAATAATGCAATACCCAAACCGAACTGAACAAAAGTAACAGATCTCTGTAAAGACTTTAAGTCCTATATCATATCATTGAATTCCAAGATGCTTATAGTGAGCAATATACAAAACTAGGGAAGGTTACTGAGAAGAGTACTGATCCGATCTGGACTTTTAATAATGGAATGGACTGGGATAACAGGTTCATGTTACTAACAATTTCTTTCCTTGTTTTGCAATCCCAAAAGGTTTTTCCGCTTTGCAACCTGGAAAAGTAAAAAGCACCTAAAAATCACGTCACATCACCTCAGGTTACCATGCTTCTGCCTGCAAATATCATAATATACAGTGACAATGTCACCTGTCCAATCCTAACAAATGGAAAAAAACAACTGCAATAAAATGTCACTGCATCTGCACACCAACCTTGAGATTTTTAGGCCAGCATCCTCTGTGGTCCCTCAAACATGAACATCCGTATGACAGGAACCAATATTGTAATCAACTACAGGCATCACTTAGCTTCAGAATTGGGACCTCGATTCATATTTTGGATCTTTAGTATTCAAAGCAATTTCAGAATGCAATTTTCAAAGAGGACAACTTTTACACTGATGTTAACTCTGTTCTTGTGATTTCCTTCTCTTTGGAGTTAATTTCTTCATTGCCAAACTCTTTTTCCTCTACATACGTGCTGCCTATCATCGCACCGGGAATTGGAAGCAAGGAATTTTCAAGAGCAATAGCTTGATCCAAATAGGACTTTGAAAGCCATCGCTTCAATTGAAGCTGATTGCCTATAATGCGGCCATTGTTCCATGCAGCATAGCTAAAGGGTGCTGCTAGGTCCTTGAGAAATGAATGCACTGCCTTTGCAATGGGAAACACTCTAGCATCGTTTTTCTGTGCCAATTCACCTTGTCTGAAATGGATATACATAGGATTTAGGAAAATCTAATTTAGTTAAAAGATGGCATGCCATGTGCATCCTAACGAAATTAAAAAGAAAAGACAAAGGAATTTTAATAGAAAGAAAGCAAGTGAGCTCAAAACCATAGCTTAATTAAACAAATTATCTAAGAAAATCATACACAGTGACTATGCTGACAAGTTGAGGAATATCTTCTCCATCAAGAACCAATCTTCGTATATCAATAAGCCAGATTGAGAGGGATGTCAATGCAGCACCAACAGACATTCTGATCTCCACAGACAAATAGAAGGAATTATTTCATCAAACAAACCTGAATGAGAACACCACCTTTCAACTTACATCATTATGGTCTTTAAAATAATAATTAGAGTCAAAGATGATAATAAATTACTCAGGTGTTAAAACAAAAGTCAAACAGGGTATATGAAAGGAAAATTGAACCACAATGATGTAAACCTATCTGGCCTAAAATGAAAGAATGGAAAATAGTATATACTATATACCAACCTGTGTACATCCAATGACCATACCAACTTAGTTTGTCGAAATGCTTCCAGGAAAACTCCTCGCTTCCTTGCCTCTTCAAGTACTTTGGCAGCCCTTGCCTTTTGGCCAAACCACCATAATGTGTCCAAAAGCACATTGTAGAATGTCATTCCTATTCCAGTACCCTGTGATTTTAAATTATCAAATACATAATCAACCATCTGCCAGTTTGGCAGGTCATCATAATCACCCTTGATCATTATCCCAATCACTCTATGAGCATTGGGCATTTTATGTGCCTGCATTTCTTCTAGTAATTCATAAGCATCTTCCCAGCTGTAAAGACCAGAAAAAAGCAATCATGAGAAGAAACAACAATAAATGAACACTTGACTTTTAACCAGTAATTCAAACAATATTGCCTCGTAGACCATTTGAACACCCGAGTTTACAGTTTTACGCCGAAGGAAAATGATAAAATCCTATCCAATAATGTTTATGGGCAAGAAAAAATGAAGTTTTTCAGAGTGAGCACAACAATAATTTTAAATATTGATCAAATAGGAGCACGATGTGACTTGAAAGCATCAGTCAAAATACTTAAAATTCAATAACAAGTGGTATTTGCATACAATAGTTTTAAAAAAATTATCATTGTTGTGATTTGCTACTGAGAATCCACTGAATGATGTATATTCTGAAATCGCAGTAAACAATTAACAATCATGGAGTCAAAACCCATGAAGCATGTGTGATGTGCCAGAATAACTTCACCTACATAGCTAATTTTGATCATTTCAATTTATTAATACTGATGGAAGTATCATGATGGAAAACTTGGGCAGCCTATTTGCTACTTGCATGGACACTCATCCTGCAGTTACTTGATAAGCTGGCTGCATTCCACACTGCATTTCAGTAAATACTGGTGTCCCTTTAATCATTTTCAAATTTTACATACTTTTGATTGAAGAAAGCGTCCAAATTTACTAGTTATTGTTGAACATGTGGAACACCACCACTAGTCTGAAACACCAGCATGTAGCACAAAATTATTGAGTAGCCAGGTATTGTTCAAGGATGCAGCACGGAATCGGCAGACAAGTGAAATCGACAGGAATTAGTAAAGAGGGAAAATTGTATGTAGCAAAAAATCCAAAACTATTATATTACCAGTAAAGACTTTTCCCCAATCTAGGATTAAAAAATCTGATCAGTAGCTACTGATTAGAATTGTGTTTTGAATCTTGATGGATGGCTATGCACTAAGAATGTCTGCCAGCTAATGCATTAGCTAGAAGCTGAAGTGAAGGATCAGAGATCATGACTAGTCACTAACCCTTGTGGGAAGCTATTATTATGACTTCCGGGAGATACTTGGCAGTGCATGTTCTACTCCTTGTACGAATTATATGCTCAAATACATCATTGTCATTTTGATGAATAATAATAGGCCAATCGAGGAGACCCTGCGAACTGATACGGCCAATGAACTGAACCATTCGATACTGTAATTTATTCACCAGATTTGATATGCCCAACTGTAGCTCTTGCCTAAGATGGTAGTAGGTATCAAAAATTATCAATTCATTATACAATTATGAATATGTATAATTAATTTTGAAATGGTTTGAGGTATCCCACACTATTTTTGCCAGGTTTGAAGAGTGCTTCTTACATCTAAACCAGAATTTTTATGTCTCAGAATGGTTTTCCATGGCTATATTTTCAGGTTTTAAAGGACACTGGACAATAAAGCTGTAGTCAATTGAAGTTTAGCTAGATTTTAAAAATCCCACATTACAAATATGGGGCCAATACACATGCATTTTCAGTGGAAGAACTTCAGAAATTTCCATAGCTTCTGTGTAGCTAAAAACTCATGAGATATAAACAACTGACAATTGTTAAACCTACTCCAGAGACAAAACTGTTAAATGCTTGACTTAGTAAAGCAGTGGTAGAAGACTTGTATGAAAGGTTATGATTTGTGGCCATATGCATTTGAAATTTCATTTTGAATGTTGTTTGTTTAGAGGCTAATAACTTATACCCAAGCTCATAGTAAATATCCATATGCCATGGAGCTTGCATGTTATTTGAAAAAATAATAGAGTCTGTTGTAGACTTGTAGTACATGGGAGACTCTTATATTAACCTTACAGTGAAGTGAAAATGAAGTGTAGCATATCCCTTTATTGCTTGTGTGGGTCTGCCTTATACAATTGGAAATTGATGTGTCATATTACTGTCATACACCTTTCTGGAAAATTTAAAGTTTCTGTGACCCATTGGCAGCTATTTGATGTCTCTGGCAGTGTCTGGGTACTGCTCGTGTAGCTCAAGAGAAGCCAGTTCAACACATTAATGAAGACATTTAAGCAGACCTATTAAATATGCAATTGTAGCAAAGTTATGTACTTGCTATCACGGCAAGAAAACAGTGATTTCAAGGAAATTAAACAACTTAAAACTAGCTCATTTGTGTGTCATATATTAGTTTTATATAATATTATTTAACATGAAAATGTGGCCATGTGGCAGGAAACACCTAGTTTGGCCACATACCAGTACCCAAAACACCAAAACAGGTATGAAATGCCCTGGAAACACCATAGGCCATACCTTACAGTGTTTCCAGAATGCCCGAAGGTACGGCCGGCAGAATTTCCAAGGGATTCCGGCCATTTCCAGTGATGTGTTGTTACCACAAAATCTAGCACCCTAGTGCTAGGCCATGCTAGATCCCCAGCAACAACAGGATCCACCACTATTATCACCTCAGTAGCAAATTACCCTGTTGTCTTATGGGAAGATGTTATTCCCACAAGGGAGGTTTCCCAGGTAGGTTTTAGAGATTACATAACTCATTGGTTGGGATAAATACGCTCAAAGGATCCTGCTATATAAACACCCCAGAATAATCTTCAATAAAGTATGGCTCCGGAGGGAATGAAGTAATAAGGCCAACGAACTGATGCCTCTAGATAGGCTTTGGACTCTGGAGAATGCCCAAACAGATTCCCAGACACACACTACTTTGAATTTAATGATTTTACAAAAGTATAAAGTGATGGAGCATGAGGGACCAGTGCCTTGACTTATCAATGAAATTTTAGGCATATGGAGTCAAACAAGGAGCAGGTCAATAGCTGAAGACCTTGGATGGAGAGGGAAAAGAGAGAAGGATGACTTCTCGACATAACCCTAGCGACTTTCCAAGACTGGAGACTTACGGTCAAGGAAGGCAAATCTAGTTTCCTTGACAGATACTTGATGATAAATTTCGCATATGAAGTTCATAAGACATGTTGCAATTTTTTAATATGGGGCATGACAAAACCCAATCCAACAATTGTAGCAAAGTGGAATAAAAATAGCATAAACTTACACCATTCATCCAAGCATCACTTCGTCAATCCAAAGAAAGTTCATTCAAAACATATCTTCCCCAAAGAAAAAACACAGAAACTTTAGATTGCTATGGCATTTCTCCCCCAAAACTCCATGAGGAAATGAGAGGAAGTGCACCTCTATTTACAGAGGTGCTCAATTTCCCTCATAATAAAATAACAATTTTCTGAGCTAAAATCCCCTAATTTAGCTTGAGGGGGAAAAGGCCCTCTCTACCATTTATGATCTGGCAGTGAGCTATGATAGTATGAGGGTTTCACCTTGATCTTGATAATATATACATTTCATAGAGAACCCTGATATATCACAGTACAGCATGATGGTGATAATATTGATGACAGTGATGTTTTGGCCTGAACTCTTATGTCTATAACAGTGTTAGACTTTGATGAAAACCACTAATAGCTTCCTTGTGACAGTAGCTTTCCATATGAAAGTGATCACTTTCAAGAATGTGAGGGTTGGTTGCAATATCCTGAAGAGATTGTTGAAACCTTAAACAGTGACTACGTTAAGTGAAAATTGATGATTTGCTGACAGTGAAGACAAATTTCTTGATGACAGGATGAATGACAGTACTCTTTGATGACAGTAAAAAAAAAAATTGGGGTGACAGTCCACTGTGCTTAATAAACCGGTGATTCTGCATCAACATAAGAATTGTATTTCATATGACAGTATTGTGTTGACTTGATAAAACCAGCAAACCTTAGCATAACATGACCTGGATATGACAGTGATTTGATAACAGTCTTTTGTTGACGGCAGTAACCCCTTCGATGTATGGCAGCATCTCTGACCCTTATATGACAATGTATCCTTGACAGTGATTGTGATAGCAATGATCCCTACTTGTCTGTAATAATACTTGATGTATGGCTGAGATGTCCCTATGTGAGAGTAATGATGCTCTTGATATTTGACAGTGATAATGCTCTTGATATGTGACAGTGTATGGTTATGCATTGTGTTTCGTAGTAAATGAAATATGACAGAAGCGTATGGCTTATGACAGTGTTGGTTGAACCTCTATAATAGTGAACATAACAGTAAACCCTGATATAGCTGTGAACGGATGATGATCTATGTGTCAGTGATTGGAGACTATGGCAATGATTTTGATGTTTGACTATAACCTTGTTGCGTAACAGTGATCTTGATGAATGACAGGGACAGTCACTACTTGATAGTAAAAATGTAATGATCTTAAACAGGAATGCAAGTGATATACAACACATGCAAACAATCCAGCAATCAGAAAAACGAAATATACATTAAGCACCCATGGAAACACTGGAAATAAAGAACAGTTGAGCCATTTTATTACTTCTTCGGGAGCAAAATACAATAGTGAAATAGAATGGTCCACTAGGCTTGTCTCAATGGACAAGCTTGAAAAAACCCAGGTGAGAAAAACGCTGAACTGAAGACTGCTACAACTGCTGCACCAAACTGAACTACGCTGCCCCAGAAAACTACTCTGTCTGCTGACTTCAAAGGGCTGGAATCACTGCATCTCGTGCACAGAAAATTATGAAATTGTAGCTCCTTTTACCTTGGCCTAAACCTAGAAAAACCCACGAATGAATTGGCCAAATGTTGACCTCGGAATTTTGGCCCAAATTCCCCTTAGCTCCTCTAGCTGTTGGTTGAGTTGGGACCCCTGTTTGACCCCTTAGATCTGCCCAGAAAATTCTATAAAATCAAGAGTGTGATCCTTGCCCAAAACCCAGAAAAACCCAGAAAGGGTTTCCCTTGGTTCCAACCTTCAAAAATTGACCTTCAACAGCTTGACCCTCCTCCAATTTCGAGTTCTGATGTTGTGACTGATCCTGTCAATCTTTGTTCTCCCAACTCCAGCAATCCTCCTCAAATGGCCCTCCAAGTGATCTCCTACTTCTCCCGGCCAGCTCCAACTCTACAATTCCTTCCTCCAACTCCCACATGAGCCTAGTGGTGGCTCTCTGCATAGGCCCCAGGTAACTGTAAATCGAACTGCTAGGATCCTGGCTCTGTTGGCTCCAAAACTCACAAGAAAGGCTGACCCTTTGTTGCTCTCCCAATCCTCTAACTCTCCCGACAAATGCTTGATCACTGATAGCTCCAAACTCCCCCCTGTGTATTCTCTAGCTAGCCAAAAATACACACTCCCTGTTGTGGCTAAATGGTAGTGTTGTACACACTCCCGAAACTCCTAAAATACTTATGGAACTGCCTCTCTAGGGCAGGCACAGATGGTCCCCCGAAGTAGAGGTTGAATCTCCCACTTGAGAGATTCGTGGCTAAACAGCCAGTTGATTCAGCTAAACAGCAGAGCGAACAGTCAAGTAATTTTGATTGCAAGTGTAAGAATGAATCCAAATGAGAGCTCTCTCCTCCTTTTATCTTTGTGGGCCTTCCTTGCCTCACGTGGTCCCCTCCATCTAGCACTTCGAATTCCCTCCAAACCATTCGAATGGCCTAGTTTGAATTCCCACATAGGTGGCCCCCACCTTCCACTAGCAACCAAACTAAGTCGAATTTCCTCCTAAATCCCTAAGTCGAAAATGTTGGGTTCTTTCCCTTAGCAAAAATTGTGCAAAACCGTGTGGAAACATCCTGTTACAAATGTGTTTGAGAAGGGACATGACAGTCCTCCCCTCCCAAATGTTGCTTACCCTTAAGCAACCTTAAAGTTGGGTGCTCCAAAATGTGCTCACCCTCCCAGGTGGCATCCTCATCCGGCAAGCTCCTCCAATGCACCAAAAATTGCCTGTCCTCAAGCAATACGTAAGCAAGCATCCTCTCTAACTGTTGCTCCCATTGTCACTGCAAAATGTGCCAGGGTTGCAGATGTGCCATTGGATCGTGCCTAACCTCTGCATTGTCCTGATATAAAAGAGTCCTTCAATACCAGGATCCCAGGCAATCCTGTCCAACAGAAGCTCCCCTAGCTCCATTCACTATCCTTCCCAGTGAAAGTACCGTAAGTCCCCTGCTCTACAGTGACTCGCTAAAGCCCAATGGAAGATCTATATGATCTCCCCCTGCAATAGTCGACACATCCCTAAAGGTTATTGAGATGTGAAGAGTTATGATGCCCTAGTTCCCTGCTAGTCCCAGAGTGGTGCCACCATGTTGACACTGTGCTACTCTGACTATGTCATACTCCCCATCGTGCGCAGTCAATATCCTCCTCTCCTAGAACTCGATGGTGGAGTAATGAAAGAGGCGAGACACATCCTGCCTGGGCATCTCCATGGCACCAAGGCCTACCCATCCAAATCTAACTCTGAACTTGTGCAACAACAGAGAATGTCTGCCTCCCCATATGATGAAACCCTCTGTGAACCCCCATGTGTCATCCCATGAGCGAATTGAATCCCTGCATCCCATAGCCAGACCTGTTGCGGCATAGCCCTGTCAACGGATGGAATCCCTCTAGCCCTCATCTCTAGTCCTTGCATGTGATCACTATATAGGCTCCATATATCGCGAGCTAATCTGATGCATGCTAATCTGCCCTATGCTTGCTATTGTGTAGTATCGATGATCGTTGGGAGCCACGTGTGCCAAAGAGCTACCCCCTGAATGCAACCAAAATATGGGTATCTGATACTCATAATCGACTCAGGGTATGTGGACCCCTCTTGTCCCTGCCAACCATCTCCCCTGGGTCTGCCATCCGCCCTCTCGATAATGTGCCAATACAATGTCTGGAGGTCGGACACATACTAGAAAGCTGCCTCAATCGTACACGGTATCCTCTGCTCATGCATGGTCCTGACATGCCCTGTGGAAAAGTGACACGTCTCCCTCGTGACTTGCTCCTCAGGCGTAGGCTCACTGATGAACGATATTCCCCCCTGCAGATGATCAGCTCATCCCCCAACCTGTGCTTGTCAACTCGTGCACCGACCCAATGCCACCACTCAGAAGTCTCTCCCCTAGCGTTAAGTGTCATTCCAATATCTCGGGTGAGCTCCCTGTCCCCAACTACTCGTGCCCAGAGTGTCAAAGGACAACAGCCAAGTCGTCTGTGCCTATAAGTGATGTATAAGAGGTACAAGCATGTGAGTCCCCATGGATACCATCGAGTATCGCTCATCTGCATCCCCGTCGATCCTGGGTGAAGTACACCCAAAGGTATGCCTAGTGTCTCCGTCCATAAGTCTCCTTGGAGGCAACCCTCCAAGACCTCGTTGTGCAACACCATATGCCCTTGCATCCCACCGAGTATCCCTGTAGTCCTCGACCTAGCACTATACCCTATAGCCTATCCCTGTACACCACTGGATACCCCGTGCTACTATTGTACCATCCTGTACCGTCTCGTATCCTGCCTGTGTCACTGTATCTGGCTCTCCCACGTGTACTCTATGCAAGGTGAGTCGCTCAATGCAAACCAACATGCTATGCGAGGTGAGTCGCTCAATGCAAACCAACATGCTACATCAAACAACCACGCATCTCCATGCTCCTTTGCAGGCCATTGCTCATCACTACATACCTCTATACAACATTGGATGCTAGGTTCTAAAATTAGGTCTATATGCATCAGGTTGCATCCCTCTGCATAAGACTAGACTCTGCGGCATATCCTTGTGCACCCCTGGGTACCACTGCCTACTATCCTACCACCCTGTATCATAAGCCATCTTGCATGTGTCAACGCATCCACAAATCTGCTAGCAATCCCTCCATGATGTGAGCTACATCTACCCTGAAAGACCTGAGCGGTCTGACTCCTCACATGCCAATGGGAATGACACTATTGTGCCTATCCTCAGTAGCTCCAGTGTCCAATATACCAATGAGAGAGCACCGTCTCCATGTAATGCCCTATCTGGTGGTTTGTCGATGCCACCTCCTCCTACCAACTCCTGCCAGAGTAGGCTAATCACCCTATGACTCCATGCACATAGTCAATATGCCAAGACAACTCATGAAATTTGCTTGCTCCCTATCAAACCATCTTGTCACTAGTGTTGTCCGGGCTCTGATGGAGATTTGAAAATGTGTGCACCCAAATGTCGGATCCATCACACAGCTACTACTGTCACCTAACAACTGTATGATGTAATGGGAAATGCCACCTAGATCCCAACAACAGTCTGGCCCTCCAGTCCCTATGATTATCCATGGCCTCTACTGAAATGTGGCCATGGATGTATCCAACCACCTAGCCTGCTCCATTAGGTACCAGCTCAGTACCTCTTGCCACCCAATCCCAAAGGAGGGATCGAATGTACAATCCCTTGTGGAAGAAACAAGCCCTCCAAGCTGATGCAGTGTCATACTCAACTCATGTCGCTCAGTCCTGCTAACCTGACCATCCCCTAGGGTATGTCTAGACAACACTGCCTCCCTCAATCCAATGCATAAGGGTGGGCTAATAACGTTGTAGATCTCGTCAATGTGCCTCTGAAATGAACTGTGCTGAAATCCCAACGTGTGGTCTCTATGTTGCCCCTCATCAATGGCTAGCCCAAAGGATGGTTGCACATCCTCCTCCATCATGGACTCAACATGAGCCTCCAATTGCTCCTCCATAGACAATCCAACCAGTGTTTTTAAAACCGAACCGTGACCGAACCGGTCCACCTAGCTAACCGGTTTACCGACCGGAACCGGTCTAACCGGGACTGGTTTGGTCTAAACGAACCGGTTTTATAAAAATACATTAAATAATTAATTTTTAATGAAAAAAACTATTTTAAGATGTAAAACCATGATTCCAAGCCAATAGAGACAAAATATGCAAAGTTTGCTCATTATATACCATGCAAAGGTGAATATATCAAAATGGCACCGAGTGCAATACATATCATCGACAAAATAGCAAAATACATAAGAAATGAGGCTCTAAATGGCCTATAAAGTCCAAAAACAATGCTGCAAGCTATGAGGCCATTGGGCCTACTACAAGTCTACAGTGTACACATGATCAATCATCAAGTCCATCACCACTACTAGACACAGGATCATCATCAGGAGCTACATAGACATCATCTGGTTCAGAGTCTGAGGATGCCTCAGCACAAGTCAGAGTAAGGTCTGAGTTACCTATGTTTTGAGACTGAGTCGTGAAAGAAGTTCAAAGCCAGATCTCTGTAATATTGTTGTGAATCTGAACTCTCCTAAAAGGGCCTAATCTAGGGCCTAGGCCTTGTTGCAGATATTTCTAGCAGAACTTGATCAAGATATTTAAAACATATTGATGACACCTTGTTGATGGACTGACGCAGCAACCTGTGGAATAAAAGGTTCAATCACAAAGCGAAGATGCATGACAAGAATTTATTATACAGGAAAGAAGTAATGAATTAGTCATGAGAATGCAGACCTACAAAAAGATCATTGAAACAAAGCCAGAAATCAAAGTCCAAAACATATTAAAGAAGGCCCGTCGTGAAGTTTACAAACAGATTTTGAATTGCACTGTCAAGTACCTCATTTCTCTTTGAGATTTATTGTGCTTTTTTGAAATACAAATCATTTCATAGTTTGAAGGACTCTAAGATCTCCATGCAAAAGACATTACAATGATGGGTACTCAGCATCTCATAACTCACAGCCATAAATGAGTCTAACAAAATTATAAGTCTGCAAATGAAGGTATGCATCATGGCTTGATTTACCCACAGTGACCTTAATCAATATTAAAGATTTTGCTTTGGCATCATTCTTAAAAAATTTCAAGGCTTGGAATAAAAGACATGTATCAAGAGGTTGATTTCACAAGAATATGATCAGTCAGATCATAGAACTGTCAATCTTGTTGAAGATTGGCAGCTTCGGTCAGAATTTCGTTAGCAAATTAATGGAGAAACTTAATATTTATGACTTTGGCCAAGTCAGCCTCGTAGAAGACAAGTTGGCCCAACATTTCTGACCAGCATTGACTATCTTCCTTGGATCTGTTTTGACTTGTCCATAAACCGGCCGGTTTAGGACAGAACCGGCCGGTTAGCAATAAACCGCCGGTTCTGCCCTAAACTGGCCGGTTTTTACCGGTTAGGGCAATTTTCCGGCAAAGGGTGCTGTAAACCGGTTTTTTCACCGGTTCTGACCGGTGAGCCTCCCAACCGGCCGGTTAGGCCGGTAACCGGTTGGACCGGAACGGTTTTTAAAACTATGAATCCAACACGCAAGACATGCTGGCAATCGGCTACAGATGACTGTCGTCTGGTAACTCTGGCATAGATCTAGATGCCTCTGTACCTATCGGCTCCTCATCAACGATGGAGATGTCTCCCGGCACCTCATCAACCTGTGGTGCGCTACTATCACCTAAGTACTCAGTCACAACCCTGGATACCTCATCAATGGATACCTCAACAACGGATGGCACCTCCTCAATGGTGGACACCTCCGTGTCTCTTGGCACCTCGTCAATGGAAAGCCCTGTGGGTGTGTTCACTACTCTCTCCCCAAGGTGTCAACTAGAGCTATCAAAGGAATCTCCAACAAGGGTGACTCTTGCATCACACTGGACACATTGACATGCTCCTCACGCTCTAGTGTGCCCAAAAAAACCTCCTCCTTAGGCTCCTAATATCTAAAGCCAGGTCTCCACCAGCAAAAGTGCACCACTAATGTCTCTGCCATAAGGATGAGAATGGATTTGGTCCGACACCTTCCTCAACTAGGCCAATCTCTCATCATTCCAATGGATTCCACCCCAGAATTCGTGCATACTAAATCTTCTTTGAGCCATAAGTTGTCTATGGTTCAACCTGTCACTGTCCATGATCTAGATGGCTACCCCACAACTGGCCAAGATCATGGCTTTGATACCACTGTAATGATCCTAAACAGGAATGTAAGTGATATACAAAGCATGCAAACAATCCAGCAATTAGAAAAACAAAATATACATTAAGCACCCATGGAAACACTGGAAATAGAGAACTGTTGAGCCATTTTATTACTTCTTCAGGAGCAAAATACAATAGTAAAATAGAATGGTGCACCTGGGCTTGTCTCAATGGACAAGCTTGACAAAACCCAGGTGAGAAAATGCTAAACTGAAGGTTGCTACAACTGCTGCACCAAACTGAACTGCGCTGCCCCAGAAAACTACTCTGTCTGCTGACTTCGAAGGGTTGGAATCATTGCTTCTAGTGCTCAGAAAATTATGAGATTTCAACTCCTTGCTTCTTGGCCTAAACCCAGAAAAACCCACGAAGGGATTGGCCAAATGTGGACCTCGAAATTTTGGCCGAAATTCCCCTTAGCTCCTCTAGCTGCTGACTGAGTTAGAACCCCTGTTAGACCCCTTATAGATTTGCCCAGAAAATTCTATAAAATCAAGAGTGTGATCCTTGCCCAAAACCCAGAAAGGGTTTCCCTTGGTTCCAACCTTCAAAAATTGACCTTTCATAGCTTAACCCTCCTCCAATTTCGAATTTTGTTGTTGTGATTGATCTTGTCAATCTCTGCTCTCCCAACTCCAACAATCCTCCTCAAATGGCCCTCCAAGTGATCTCCTACTTCTCCCAACCAACTCCAACTCTACAATTCCTTCCTCCAACTCCCACGTGAGCCTAGTGGTGGCTCTTTGCGCAGGCCCCGGGTAACTATAAATTGAACTACTGGGATCCTGGTTCTGTTGGCTCCAAACTCACA
Source organism: Pinus tabuliformis (assembly GCA_031772625.1). Classification (NCBI taxonomy): domain Eukaryota; kingdom Viridiplantae; phylum Streptophyta; class Pinopsida; order Pinales; family Pinaceae; genus Pinus; species Pinus tabuliformis. Next base: position 885,346,640 of record CM062805.1, on the reverse strand, counting down.
AGAAAGGTTGACCCTTTGTTGCTCTCCCAATCCTCTAACTCTCCCAGCAAATGCTTGATCACTGATAGCTCCAAACTCCCCCTACGTATTCTCCAGCTAGCCAGAAATACGCACTCCCTGTTGTGGCTGAATGGTAGTGCTGTACACACTCCCAGAACTCCTGAAATACTTATGGAACTGCCTCTCTAGGGCGTATTGAAATTTCTAAGTGTAACCCATCAGAAATTCTTCCTGCATTATCTGGTTTATTTCACCTACTTGTTTATTTCTTAACAAGTTATTTAACCATATAAATACTGAAAATAAACACAAATGCAGTCTCAACCATCTACAAATCATAAACTGAAGTAACAGACAAACACACAAGGGACACCGTTATTTTTGGACAACCGTCCCCAAAAAAACCCAACTTGGGAAAACTGGTGCAGCAGTTCTGAGGGTTTTATTATTAAAAAGCTTTCTTGAGTACAACTGGATGCCAAACTGGCTCACCCAACAGAGAAATCAATTTGGCAGTAATAACTCTCTTCGGAAGCAGATATTCAGCAAGTCTGTTCCATGAAAAACTCTCCAACGCCTCTTTGAGGCTCTACATCAACCCTACTGGCCTCTGCGTCAGCGTGGAATTCTCTGCCTCAGCCTTCTGATGCTTTGTGCAAGCTCTTTGGCCCTCTGCGTTACTCACACGGGCCCTAGTAGCCTCTGCGCAATCCCCTTGGCCCTCTGCATGGCTCTTGTTGGCTCTCCGTAGCCTCCTCTGACTCAACGCTGATCCTTCGGCACTATCTTTGCCTCTCTACTATGCACTCACTGCCCCTCGCTGCAACTCTGATCACTAGTTCAATTTCTCTCAGCAAACCCCGCTCCAGAAAATCGCACTAACTGGTCAATCTTGGTGTATCTCAAACTGACCCTCAAGCCTCCTCGTATACTTTTTTTGTTGAGTCTTCAACGGCCAAGATTAAATCTCTAATCAACGGCTAAGATTAGATTTGGCTTGATCCATGTCATTTAGAACCTTCTCACCCAGTTTTATATTAATACCATTAATATTTTTACTTTGCTAAGTTTAGACTTAAGAACCTATTAAAAATATTAATTATTTTAATATCTCTCTAACGGGTGGAATTTCCCCAAACTATTTCTCGATCTTGGAGATCTCATGTGCTTTAGCCTCTCCACCAATTTTCATGGCTAGAGCACATCCGATGCTACCCCAAATCAACACTCCCTCTCAGTGAGGAATGTGCTCAAGTAATGCTCCACCATTGAACATCACCCTGATCATCTGGCACCAATCCCTGTGTTGATGCTTGGCCTGCTGCCTAACATCCTCTGCACTACTGCCCCCTGTACTGCTGCCCATGACTCTGCCACTGCCACTGATACATCTGTATTGCAGCTCCCTTTGCATCCGTGTTGTTGTTGGTCCTTCCTCCCAACACTGCATCTGCACTGCAGTTCTCTCTCATCATGCTGCCTATAGCACTACCACTGCTATTGCTGCACTGCAACTCAGTTACTGAGAAGTAAGTAATTGATCTACCCAACTACTGACATCCTTGTCAGGCTAGAAGCCCTCCTGATGTTGAAGCTCCCTCTGCTGCTATCCTGTGCTCCCTCTGCTGCCTCTGCGCTGTTGCAACAACTTTGTGCCTCTCGCACTACTGCAAACACCTTTGTGCCTTTCTGCACTACTGCAACCTCCTTTGTGCCTCTCACACTGCTGCAACCTCCTTCTATGCCTTTTGCATTGTTGCAACCCTCACTGCACTGCTACAGATCCCTACATTCTAGCACTATTCTGCCACTCCATCTGCATCTTGCTTCTACCGACATCCGTCATCCTGCCACTGTCTCTCTGGGTTCCCATAGTCGAATATGATCCAAGAGTTTGGGTACCCCAAGGATCTTGCCCCACATCTTCAGTAGTCTTCCTGACTACAGCTCGATGCCACCCCACCTCTTCTCTAGAGGTGCATGAGCACTCACGGCATAGTCGTCATCCGTCTCTACTTCCTTCTCTGCCTTAGCCGGCGCTGCCTTGGAGTCAAAAGCCTCTCCCTTATTCTTCTTCACGGGACACTGGGTTGCATAATGACCCAGCTCCCCACAATGGAAGCACTTTATCTTGGAGATGTCCTTCTTCTTCCTCTTCCCTTGTTGTCCCGCAGATGCCAGAGCTGCATCCTCTTCCTCCTCTTTCTTGATTCGATCACCTTTGTTGCTACTTCCCGTCTTGGTCAATCGTCTGATCTCTTCTTGGCAAAGAGTTGCCCACATCTCTTCCCAACCTAGAAGATTTGCTCTACCCAAGATGCTTTGGACGAATGTCTCCATTCCTCGGAGACTGCGTTTAAGGCGGTCCTCATCATGAACTCTTGATCCGGCGTGGCCCCTATGGAAGCAAGTTGGTCTCGAATCTCCTGCAACCTGCTGAGGAATAGATATATCTATTCCCCTTCTACATCTAATACGACCGCAGTTGATTCTCCAGTAGCATCCTCCTCTGCATGAAAGTGCCTTGATACAATGTCGTCAAGGTATCCCACATCTCCTTTGTCGTATTCTTCTCGGCAATATGTTGAACTACATGATCCTTGACCCCATCAAGGATTATGCACTTTGCCTTGGCCATTGCATCCTCATACCTTTCATTATCAGTTGGGTCGACTGGGATAGCCACAGTTCTCAAGGCGAAGGCCTTGATGCGATGTCTATCCAGAACAGACAGGATCCTGGCCTTCCAGATGACAAAGTTGGATGCCCCATCCAACCTGTCCTGATCCCTCAGTCTGTTCATTGCCATCTCCGCTCTTCTCTTCGACTCCCTCTGAGTCTCTACTTCCCTCCTGGAAGTTCTCTTCTAGACTCCCTCTGAGTCTCAATTTCCCTCCTGGAAATCCTCTCCTAGACTCCCTTTGAGTCTCAATTTCCCTCTTGGAAATCCTTCTGCCAAGAGTTGAATCACTACTCTTTAATCCCCTTTGCTCCTGCAACGTTGATCTGGATTTCTTGGCTAGAAATCCACTAGGTAGCGACTCCCTCTACCTTGGTTCTGTCCTGTTAGGTATTGTTCTGCTTCGACAGCAACAGCACCCCACCAGCTTCACAATCCACAATCTGCCCACAGCTCCTAGGCCCTAGCAGCTGAAGAAACTGAGCCACTTAGCTCTGCGCAATCCCGACAAGGCTGAATCGCTCCTCTGGCCAACTGAGTAAGATGACGTGGCTCTTCGTGAGCCTCTTCTGCCTCTCTCTGCCTCTGCATTGGCCTCTCTCTAGCTCGAAATGATGATGCAGGCCCTCTGCGTCACTCCTTCTCTATTGCCTTCTGCTTAGGAACAGCTCTGTCTCTCGGGACAGTTGTTTCTGCTGCAAATTTTCTGATTTAGCTGGTGCCTTCAACTCTCCTGTGATCTGCAACCCTCTAATACCATGTTGAAATTTCTAAGTCTAACCCGTCAGAAATTCTTCCTGCATTATCTGGTTTATTTCACCTACTTGTTTATTTCTTAACAAGTTATTTAACCATATAAATATTGAAAATAAACACAAATGCAGTCTCAACCATCCAGTGATACCTTTCTTCGGAAGCAGATATTCGGCAAGTCTGCTCCATGAAAAACTCTCCAACGCCTCTCTGAGGCTCTGCGTCAACCCTCCTGGCCTTTGCGTTAGCCTTCTAATGCTTTACACGGGCTCTCTAGCCCTCTGCATCACTCACGCAAGCCCTGTTAGCCTCTGCACAATCCATTTGGCCCTCTGCGTGGCTCATGTTGGCTCTGCGTAGCCTCCTCTGACTCAGCGTTATCCTTCGGTACTATCTCTGCCTCTCTGTTATGCAATCACTGCCCCTCGCTGCAACTCTGATCACTGATTTGATTTTTCTCAGCAAACCCCGCTCCAGAAAATCGAACTGACTGATCAATCTTGGTGTATCTCCAACTGACCCTCAAACCTCCTCTTATACTTTTTCTCTTGAGTCTTCAACGGCCGAGATTAAATCTCTAATCAACAGCTAAAATAGATTTGGCTTATCCATGTCATTTAGAATCTTCTCACCTAGTTTTATATTAATACCCATTAATATTTTTATTTTCTTAAGTTTAGACTTAGGAACCCATTAAAATATTAATTATTTTAATCTCTCTAATCGATTCGAATTTCCCCAAACCTCTTTTGGGTCTTGGAGATATCATGTGCCTTAGCCTCTACACCAATTTTCATCGCTAGAGCACATCCGATGCTACCCCAAATCAAAAAGGCAGGCACAGATGGTCCCCCGAAGTAGAGGTTGAATCTCCCGCTTGAGGGATTCGTGCCTAAACAGTCGGTTGACTCAACTAAACAGCAAAGCGAAAAGTAAAGTAATTTTGATTGCAAGGTGTAAGAATGAATTCAAATAAGAGCACTCTCCTCCTTTTATCTTTCTGGGCCTTCCTTGCCTCATGTGGGCCCCTCCATCCAGCACTTTGAATTCCCTCCAAACCATTTGAATGGCCTAGTTCGAATTCCCACGTAGGTGGCCCCCACCTTCTACTAGCAACCAAATTAAGTCAAATTTCCTCTCCAAGTCCCTAAGTCGAAAATGTTGGGTTCTTTCCCTTAGCCAAAATTTGTGCAAAAATGTGTAGAAACACCCTATTACAAATGTGTTTGAGAAGGGACATGACCAAAAATGATAATGATGATGTTGTGACACACCCTCCTTGACAGTGATGAGAAGTAGCAGTAGCAGTGGTAGCTAGTAGTTGCAGAACAATGAAGTGTAGAGGTGGCAGTAGTGTGGTGCAAGAAGAGTGGCAACAGTGGACTGTTGGAGCAGTGGCAAAAGTGGAAGCAGTGATAGCAGTGGACTGTAATGGTGTGTTGAATTTCCACGATCTTGGGTCTAGGTTAGAATCTTAGAATCTCTGACACTACCAAACCAAGAATCTCAACAAGAACTACTTTGCACAATGGAAAATATAAAGCAGTAAATCACATGTACACAAGTATACACAATTTTTAACAAATATTGTACAATAATGTACAACCCAATCTTCGTTATATTAAACCAATCTGAATAATACAATAGTCTATGGTATACAAGATACAATGACAAACTTCGTTGCAGCTTCTATGTCATATCTTGTCCTGTCGGTCCTTCGCTTCCGTACTGCTCACTAGCTGCCCCTTAGTCCTTCAAAGGAAAACACATCGAGACTCTAGGAGGGCTGCCACCTAACACTGCTGCAAGTCACTTTTGTAGCATGTACATGGCTGATCCAATCTACTCTTTGGGTTGGCCAATTCCTGAGCTCCAAACTGTCAAGCTAGCAGTCACCCTTGTCCATCAAGGTGTTGCACTTCGGCACCAAACTTCACCCAACCTTCAACTCTTCTTTGTCACTTCAAGATAGCTCGTTTAGGGCTACTTTGGGCTATCAACGCACTGCCCTCCACCAAACCAATGATGCCCAATCCTTCACTGTAGATTCTGCTCCTAGGATGGACTCTTCACCACCATGGAAGGTCCTCCAAATGGCACCCATAGGTTGCAATGTAAACTGATCCAAAACCGGTCACTGCTTTGTTGATTTTTGTAGCATCGGATGTGCTCTAGCCTCAAGATTTTGCAGAGAGCTAAGACGCATGCATTCTCCAATACCCAGAAATCGCTTGAGAAAAATCCACCTAGAGACGGTTTAATTAAAATAATTAACCATTTTTAATGTATTCCTAAGTCTAAACTTAGGAAATTTGATTAATTAAAGGGCATTAATTAAATCTGGTGTGAATCTTCTAGAAGAAGACGAGGATCAACTCCTAGTTAATCTTAGCCTTTGATTATGTTTTAATCTTGGTCGTTGATGCTCCAACGAAGAGATTATAAGAAGAGATTGATGGGCACTTGGAGAATACATTGGAGACATCGAGATAGTGATATCAAGAGATCAAATTTCTCAAGAGTAGCAGCATTGAGTTTCCGGAGAGAGATCAAGTGGTCTTCTTGCAGTGAGGGGCAGGGATAGTAAACCAGAGGAGATTTTTCTAGATCCGAAGAGTGCAACGCAGAGAAGGCACAAAGAGGTTCATAGAGGCAATGCAGTGCCACGCAGAGGCAGCACAAAGCTTCAAAGGGAATTTGAAATTTTGTTGGGAGAAATCGAGATCTAGAGCCAGACGCCAGGATGTGAGATCGAAAGGCCAGAAGGTCGAAGTTTCAGTTAGCAGAAGATCAGAGGGAGGTGACGCAGAGCCTAGAGGCTATGATGTAGAGGCAGCGTGGGGCTAAGCATACATAGCCTGGATCAGATTCGGATCGCCAGTGACAGTGTGAGATTTTTCTCACTACCTCTTTGCCAGTTTATTCTTTGTATTAGATTACCATTTGGGCACCTAGAGATTTGTACTCAGAAACTACTGCATAATAATAAAACCCTCAGCTGTTGCACCGGTTTTCCCAAGTTGGGTTTTTCCGGGACGTCTATCCAAAAACAACGGTGTATTTGTGTGTGTGTTTATTTCTCTCCTATGCAGTATTTAGTTTCCACAATATTTATTTTGTGTAGGCTGCAGTGTATGTATTTCGATATTTGTCGTAGAAAACTACAAGTAATTTGTTTAAAGTAATTGTAGTTGGCCCATTATCTGTTGGGTCCCTATAATACTAGTGATTACCCCATTACTATTGTAGTTATACCCCTTATTTATATTGTTGTGCCCCTATATTACCCCCATATTGTTATTTCTGTTCCCCATAGAATCCCTCTAATGTTATTTTTGTGGCTTTATATTATTATTGTTAGGTC